>JAGFPH010001498.1:257132-275825 GCA_018207615.1 Philaenus spumarius | reverse complement strand
GATATGTTCGATGAAATGACGTTTGATTAGGTACTTTGATAGAGAAGTGTGAGTTGGGGTGCGTTATCTACTACCGCAGTGAGTATTGTATAATCTGATATGTTCGATGCAATGACGTTTGATTAGGTACTTTGGTAGAGAAGGGTGAGTTTGGGTGCGGTATCTACTACCGCAGTGAGTATTGTATAATCTGATATGTTCGATGAATGACGTTTGTTTAGGTACTTGGATAGCGAAGGGTGAGTTTGGGTGCGGTATCTACTACCGCAGTGAGTATTGTACAATCTGATATGTTCGCTGAAATGACGTTTGATTAGGTACTTAGATAGAGAAGGGTGAGTTGGGGTGCGTTATCTATTACCGCAGTGAGTATGTACTATCTGATAATATCATATTATGTTATTAATCTGATATGTTCGATGAATGACGTTTGATTAGGTACTTGGATAGAGAAGGGTGAGTTGGGGTGCGGTATCCTATAACCTGACGCGCAAGTATTAGAGTAATTTTTTGTGTGAATGTTAGGATTAATTTATGTAATATAGAGATAGAAACATAACTCAAATACTATTTTGGTTTAAAAAAAAATCAACGATTCTAAATTTGCCAAGAAGGTTGATGTGGTAATATATTTAAATGCTTTTAATTAATGTATGTTTGTTCAGTAAAGGCCTAACCTACTAAAGTAAAGGCTTTAAAATCAAACTACTGCAAACATTTCTTATTGTGTGTCAATGACCCAATAATAATTAAAGTTTCAACTTTCTTATATTTATCTGAAGTATTGTTTGCTTTGCGTTGATTCTATTTCAGTCAGAACAAAGCTGCTGATAAATATAGTATATCTTATTCAGGGTCATAATGTTTAATTGAAAAAATCAAGAGATGGTTACAATTTACCTTATAACTAATTATCATTAAAAAAATACCATAGCACAATTTAAAATATATATGTATTTGTGATGTATGTTATAGAAACAATTATTATTGCACGCATGATTGGTTGCCATAGCAACCAATGACTGTTTATAGTTTGTTAGATTATTATAATATTATAATATGTAGGCCTATATTATTCTGAAGATCAGTTTCTGTAGGTAAAGTTTAAAGTTAATAAAAGCCTTATATACTTAAAAGGTTCTAAGTCTTTTATTCATCCACAACACTACAATTTTATTAACTTTATACTAATGGAGAAATATCTAAAACCATCCAGATTTGATGTAAATCCATATTCAGCCACAGCCTCTAAAGAATGGGATCATTGGTTATGTACTTTTACAAATTTTCTTCAGGCAATAGAATATACAAATGACTGTGATAAATTCAAGATACTAATAAACTTTTTATCACATGAAATATATGAATTTATAAGTGAATGTAATACTTTTGAAGAAGCTGTATCAATTCTTAATAGAATTTATAAGAAAAGAAAAATGAAATATTTTCCAGGTACCAACTATCTACTCGAAAGCAACATACAGGTGAGTCAATCTTACAATATGTACAGACTCTGCGATTAATGAGTAAAGATTGTGAATTTAAAAGTGTCACCATTGCGGAACACAGGGATCAGTATGTCCGTGATGCTTTTATCAGTGGACTTTTATCTCCACACATTCGACAGCGTATATTGGAGAGTAATATTACTACATTAGAGGATGCTATTAAACAAGCAGAATCTCTAGAAACTGCCTCTTTTCAATCAGAACAGTATATTCAGTGTCCAACTTACAGTACAGCTAGTTCTACATTAACAGACATAAGTAATTCTAATAACTATAAACCTAATACTGTAATAAAAGTCGGTCCTACTCCTATACTAGAATCAAGCCAAATAAATGGTTCACAGACTTCTAATGAATTATTAACTGCTTCTATTCCTAAATAATTGAATAAATGTTACTTCTGTGGATATAACAAGCATCCTAGAGTCAAGTGCCCAGCTAGAGAAGCTGTTTGCAGTAAGTGTAATAAGATAGGCCACTATGCCCAGGTGTGTAAATCTAGCACAATAAGTCTATTCAAGATACTATAAACAAAAAGATAGCGTCTTCGATAATAGCCTCAATTAACGGCTTACCACTAGCTAAAGCTTTAGTTAAAGGCTATAATAATAATATTCCTGCTACATACCTGATAGATACGGGAAGTTCTTGTAGTTATATAAATAAGAATTTTGCTAAAATTCATAATGTTAAAATATATCCAGAAATAGGCCGGGTATCAATGGCCTCAACATCCTTGACTTCTCAGCTTGAGGGCTATATACTAGCTGATCTTAGACTGGCTAAACATGACTATCCGAACCTTAAACTTTCTGTTCTTAATGAGTTGTGTGCTGATGTTCTCATAGGACATGACATAATGAAATTGCATTCTAAGATCGATATGTCATTTGGTGGCAAGCGTGACACTCTTCAAATTTGCAATGCAGCCCCAGCTCTTGTGCAGCCTCATAAGTTATTTGGCAATCTATCCCCAGACTGTAAACCTATAGCTACTAGATCCAGGCGGTATTCCGAAGAAGACACCCAGTTCATCAAATTATAAATTTCTAAACTGCTGTCAGAAGAAATTATAACAGACAGTATATCTCCATGGCGTGCACAAGTACTAGTGACTAGAAGCGGTAATCGTAAAAGCAGGCTAGTTATTGATTATTCTCAAACTATAAATAAGTATACTTTGCTTGATGCATATCCTTTACCAGATGTAGATAGTGTAGTAAGAAAGGTTGCTAATTATACAGTATTTAGTTCTATTGATTTGAAAGATGCTTATCACCAAATCCCTATATTACCAGAGGAGAGGCACTTTACGGCTTTTGAAGCTTGTGGTAAATTATATGAATTTACTAGAATTCCTTTTGGCGTTACTAATGGAGTGGCTTGTTTCCAACTAGTGATGGACAAAATAATCCATGATGAAGGACTTAACGGAGTCATAGCTTACCTTGATGATATTACTGTGTGCGGAACATCAGTTTCAGATCATGACCAAAATCTGTCAAAGTTTCTTTCCTGTGTAAAAAAATATGGGCTAGTTATAAACCACAAGAAAAGTATATATTCAAGGAAAATTATAAAACTTCTTGGACATTTGTTAAGTCATCAAGTAATTAAGCCTGATCCTGATCGTTTGAAACCATTGCTTGAACTGCCACCCCCTGTAAGCTCTAAATCATTAAAACGGGTTATGGGTTTCTTTGCCTACTATGCAAAATGGATTCCCAGGTTTTCATGTAAAATTCAAAATCTAATCAATAGTAAATCTTTTCCACTATCTCAGAAAGCGTTAAATGATTTTGAAAATTTAAAGAAAGACATAGCAAATGCTACAATCACTACTATATCGGGTGATCGCCCCCTGGCCGTCGAAACCGATGCTTCAAACTTTGCCCTGTCTGCTATATTAAGTCAAGATAATAGACCAGTAGCGTTTTTCTCCCATACTCTTTCAAAAGCAGAGAAGTCCCATTCTGCTATAGAAAAGGAGGCTTCAGCCATAATGGAGTCGCTTAGGAAGTGGAATGTTTTTAATAGGGAAATCATTTAAGTTGATCACAGATGAACAGGCGCTTTCTTATATCTTCAACAAGAGACTATCTAGTAAGATAAAAAATGATAAGGTTGCGAGATGGCGAATCGAACTAGCTCCGTACGATTTTGATGTCATATATAGACCAGGAATAGAAAATATCAAGGCTGATACTTTATCTCGAGTTTATGGAGCTGTGGATAGTTGCAACAAGCTCTTTGAAATTCACCAGGCTCTCTGTCCCCCTGGAATAACCAGAATGCTCCACTGGATAAGGTCAAAAAACTGCCTTATTCAGTTGAAGACATAAAACAAAAGACATCCCGGTGTGGTATATGCTCATTGGTAAAACCTATATTCTGTAAATACCAAGGTCAGCTTTTAAAGCTACGGCACCTATGGAAAGGTTAAACATAGACTTTAAAGGACCGCTCCCCACTAAAACTAAAAATAGATATATCTTAACGATCATCGATGAATTTTCAAGATTTCCCTTTGTTTTTCCTTGCCAGGATATAAGTTCAGCTACTGTCATTAACTGTTTGACCAAACTATTCTTTTTAACTGGTTTACCTGCTTTCATACACTCAGATCGAGGCTCTTCATTTATGTCTTATGATATCACATCTTTCCTCAATTCTCTTGGTGTCGCTACTAGTCGCTCAACTCCATACAACCCGAGAGGGAATGGACAAGTGGAACGGTACAATGGCATTATCTGGAGTACCATTAACCTAACCCTTAAAAGTAGAGACCTACCAGTCACGAAATGGGAAACAGTATTAGACGAAGCTTTACATGCCATTAGGTCACTTTTGTGTACCGCCACTAATTGCACCCCACATGAAAGGTTCTTTTCTTATCACCGGAGATCAGCAAATGGAACTACACTACCTGAATGGCTTTTGAACCCTGGTCCAGTTCTTGTTAAGAACAACACAAGATTGAGTAAATACGATGATCTCGTTGAAGAAGCAGAGTTACTCCAAGCAAACCCTGATTACGCATGGATCAAAAGAAAAGATGGCACTGAAACTAGCGTGTCCTTGAGACAAATTGCTCCAAGAGGTAACTTAGTTCAAAATGAAGAATCAACGCCTAGCTCACAAGATACTACACTACCTCACTCCATGGCAATCCCTACAACTACCTCTGATTCACCCTCAACGTTTTTAAGAATTCAAGAAAATTATCCACCGTCAAGAGAAAGTCAGAGTTCTATAAACTCACAAAACCAACATCAAATTTAATCAGAAAATGAAAACTTCGAAAGACCCAAAAGAACAAGAAAACTTCCAAAATATTTAGGGGACTATGTTTTGTGAATAACTTTCTTTTGGGAGGGGAGAATGTGATGTATGTTATAGAAACAATTATTATTGCACACATGATTGGTTGCCAAAGCAATCAATGACTATAGTTTGTTATATTTCATTATAATATTATTATGTAGGCCTATTTTATTCTGAAGATCAGTTTCTGTAGGTAAAGTTTAAAGTTAATAAAAGCCTTATATACTTAAAAGGTTCTAAGTCTTTTATTCACCCACAACACTACAGTATTATATTGTTTTAACCAATCTCTTTGACTCATATTAAAAATAATTATTTAAGTTATTATGAAAATCTTATAAATTTAAAACACTCTGGAGGCAATCCCATTAGTTTCAATACACCTGCATACAACTATAGCTAAAGTGGTTTTGTTATTGGCTATTTCGCGTTCGTTTTGGAAGCTGTTGTTAATTTAATGGTCAAAAACATTTAATTAAATTTGATGTTCCAAAATTACCTCTAAAAGTATACACATATTGGGTAGCACTTATGAATGAAATTGTTATTATAAAACACAAAAGTCATGAAAAAAATGAATAATATAGGCTACCAAAAGCAAACTTCCCCTATGCATTGATCGAGTCATTAGGTTTCAAATGTAACTTTTTTTTAATTGCGATGAAATCGAAGTTTTTACACTATATCATTATTTTTTCCAAACTTATTATTATTACCTTTACTAGTAAGATCTTATGACAAATCACAACAGATTAATTTTATCGTTATGAGAAAAAAATAAATTAAGAATCAAAATATTAGGTTTATTGAGTTATATTTATAACTAATAAAGAATATAATGCTTGTTTTGAAGTTATAAGTGTTTAAAAATGTAAACTGTTTAAAATTTAATTATTTTACTTTGTTCTTTAGAAGAAATTATTAGACCTACATCAACAAACTAACTTGGCATATGCCATTAATGATTTTCAACATGGTAAATTTACAGAGCCTACAACTAAACATTTTACTCAAAGACCTGAAATAAATTTTAGAAATACATTTTAATTATTATAGGACTTCTTAAATCAACGTGTATACCCCAAATATTTTAAATACAGTAATTTAGGCAAAACTAGATTATTGTTCACTTAATTTTTCATCGAGACTAGGCTTATGTTTGTAAATTAACAGAAGCTTAAACTTTTACGATTCTATTAAAATAGCAATAATTCAGAAATGATCTATTCAGTTTTGTTACTCACGGACATACGTTCACACCATTTAATAAGAGTTTATATGATTAAATTGCTATTTATTTTATCCATTTCTGTAAAAAAGTTGATCTAGCAACTTCTTCTAAAATAAATATTTACAAAACTGCCTAATTCATATGAAAAATATCCTGCAATGTATGTATAACGAAAAAAAAAATGTATTTGTAACCTGAATTGTGCCTTTGTCATGGGCATTCATTTACATTTGCGATATATATTTATATATAGTATATACTTGTATAATTATGTTTTTATACATATAGCAAGGGTAAATTGTTTCAAATGTTAGTACTACTAAAATTTGTATATATGGTCTACATAATTAACCTTAAACATACTACGAGACATAATGGTTTGAATGTAGCGGTAGTTTTTTACTTAAACATAATCGAAAAACCGATCATAAGTAGAAATAAGAAGATTGGAAAAATATTGACATTTGTAAAATGAAAAATAGAATTACAAATTTGTAAAAGTATTTAAAAGAGGTAACACAGTAGATACATAATTATTTGTGTATCTAGGATGCATAGTTGAGTTTATCACACGAGATAAACCTTTGACGTGTTTATAAACCTGAGATAAATTAATTTCTCCAGTCCAACCTTATTTTACACGCAACCCAATCTCTACTATGCTTCCTATATATACGTTAACAGAGAACATGGCGTGCAATAAGATTTATTTGAGAGAAAAATTACTTATTTGCGTGATAAGAACGTGATTAATGATTCAAGCTTTGGTTGTAAATATATTGTATACAAAGTGATACAAAACAGAGTATTATTAGTACACAATACCATTTTTAACATTTAAATAATAAAAGTGAAAAGTTTTAAAGCTGTTTAAATAAACCTGTATACACAAATACTTACGAAAGGTACTGATGACACAATTGTATGTGTCTCATAACTGCTTTATGGGTGAGATGTTTTGCCTCTAGGACATTTTCTTTATTAAGACGAACCAAAAGAAAGTTGACTATAGGATCTTCTTGCTAGAGGATCTTTCCATTAAATTTATTAGAGTTGGGTATCATTGTTGGATAAGTTCTTATTTTTAATGAATACCGCTACTGTACGAGTAATTAAATTTATAAATATAAGTGTGGGATTAATTAAGAAGGTTAAAATAATTGAACATTTTTATTATTGCTAGTAATTAAAAGAATTTTAAGTTGAATAAATGTAACAACAAAGATGAGTTATTATAACACAATGTGTGTCTTCACTGATTTCATAAACTTTTAAAGGTAAATGATGTATGTGATAACACATTGAACCTTTGAGTATTTAACTGTAAGTGATGTTTTTATTGTATGGTGGTTTATAAGTTGTTATTCAAATTTGCATTTAATTCAATTAATGCATACATTGTTTTAATTTGTATATTTGTGGAACCAAGTCATTATTAATTGTTAATAAAAATAGCCTTAGTTTGATCCGTCTCGTTAATTTTTGTCGTAGTTAGGCCTACGGCTCTGAACGTATTGTCTTTATAACTATGATAATAAGCCATGAGATGGACCAAACTAAGGTAATTTATAAGATAATTTAAAATTAATATTTATTATGTTTTATTAGAAATAGGTACAAAAGTAATCTATACAAGATTAACATATTTTCTAAAATTATTCAAGACATATTCTTCTTTCAGTAATCTACAAGCGTAAAAAAACAATATAGTTGTATAATGACCAGACCAAAGAAAGAGGTCAGTGACAGAAATACTCATTTTGTTGGACAATAGTTATTTGTGTTTCTAGGGTGCAAAGTTAAGTTTGTCCACCCCTAACACACCTGTTTGTACACAATTAAAATTAGTATTTTAGTTTTTATAGATTTGTTTTACAGAAGTTAGATTCATAACAATCAACATTTTCTAAACATAGACTACATCAGCTGTTTACTTTGTGTACAGTGCTCAAAGTAAACAGATGGAATGCGTAAGGTATTAATTTACCTCACGCCAGCTGTTTAGCCGTCCAGTAAAGTAAAACAAAGAGGTATAAATACGCTGAACATATGTAGTTTAGTGTGCGCACTGCTCACGTATGGAAAACGCAATTTATTTAACAGCTGTAGAAAAATATAATTTTGTGTACATGTGACTTTTTAAATAACCTTGCTAAAAAAACTTCCCATCACTTTATGGGATCTGTGATAAAAATTTTTTACATAAAACATTGCTTAACTAATTATTCTTGTCCGACAATATTAAACTAACCATTTCCTAACTGTTCCTAACAATAGATTTTAGACTTTCTGGAGATATAACATGATATTAGCAAAATAAAATGTTGTATGCATTACTCTCTATTATACAAAACAAATCCTGTCACTCACGCAAATCTGTTGCCATACTGAACAAGCGTCAAGATACAGGTCACGGGTACCCCTCAACACCCTTCCTCGATCCTAGTGCCTCTGACCTATTTCAACTTTGGGCCTACGGAAGTTGCGTCAGGAGTCAGGGTACCTCTACTACCCTAATCTAAGGCTCTACCCAAATCAATCATAATTTCCGTGAATAGATCAGATTACAAAATAATCTGTTTGCTTTTACTATGCCGCAAGTTAAGTGTGGGTTATTAAATCGAAGCTATCAGGTGGCGGTTTCCTCTAGTAATAAATATAAAAAAACACGACAATTAGTAAAAACGTCAGTGCTTACAACGATATTCTAGTCTCGTTCAAGCGCGTTACTAATGCAATACATAGTATTATCTCAGCCTTCTCAAATTTAGCTCCGTTCATACAGTTTAACTCATTTAATTAAAAGGTATTACACCCATTTTTATATATTATTTTTCAAATGTGATTTTTTTGTCGCTAAGCGATATATCGATTAAATCTTCATCAAAATTGATTATTCGACCATCATTTTCCATTTTAAAGCTTATGTTATCCGCTATTGACGAAAAATAGACAAAAGGTTAAAATTCATGTTTAGTTACAAAAATTAATTTAAAACATTTTTATATTATACTTTATTTGGTCTCTAATGAAATCGGCATCTATTAAGAACCTGTTTAACTAATATGACAGCTGTTAGTTGGTTTACATTCTATGTCAAGTGTAATCTATCATGCAAATCAATAAAATTATATCTAACTTGCGAAATTTTCTCGCGGGTTAACTAGTAACATATTAGTCAACATGTTATCGTCAACCATGTTTTGAACAATCTACGCAGAATATATATACTAATATTATATAGGATATTTAAATAAATGAGACCGTATTAGCAGTCACTTTCCCAAGGTCCTACACAACAAACTAGCATAGTTGGTTTACAGGGATAGTTAGCTTGAAGCATTATGTTTACAATGATACCAAAATATCTCTGAAAATATATTGTGGTCACACAGATATCACGTGTAATAAGTAATGCTGTTTATTGGTTGGAAAACTGACCAATTGTAAGAGTCTACAAACCGTCCCACGACTTTAGAACTATTTGTAAGATTTTAACAGTTCACTAATTTGTGAACTAATTTGTGATTAGTTCACAGATAGGGGAAACTGTGAAGAATCGATTGATATCTAGGTTTAATTTAGAAGAAATGCTGGGCTGGATTTAGAGAGAAGAAAGATGCGTTATTTCGTTGTGTTTTAGGATGAAATCCGATGAATATTCGGTCGCCGAGAGTGTTGTAGAAAACTAATAAACTGCAACGATGATTACATATGTAAATATACGTTTTATAAAAAAACTTGTAAATACAAAAAAATAAAGTTTAGATCATTACCTTTCCAACGGTTTTTGATTTATTGCGATTGGATGATTTTTAGTGGGTGAAATATTGATTACAAGTACAGTTGTTACAGACTACTCAATTCACTACTGCGGATCAAGTTGAGTGGTTTGACAGTAAGAGGGTTATAATCTTTCTTAGCGAGCACCTATGGCAATAGAGGAAGCTATATACCAAATGTCATTCCAATCCGTTTGGTAGTTTTGGATAAATCGTGATTTAGTTATTTTGACCCCCCAAACCCTCCCTAAAATTTCGAATTTTTTTAAAACCTTTCTTAGTGGGCACCTATGGCCCTAGAGGAAGATACATACAAAATTTCGTTCCAATCTGTTAAGTAACTTGTTGAGAAATCGTGATGAGTGAGTCAGTGAGTAAGTGGTATTTATAAAGATTATATTACTAAGATCACATGTGGTCGAAATTTGACAAATTGTGTTTGTAAAGTAACGAAAATCGATTTTTTCCACATAACTAATTATAATTTATTTGTATGCAAATTCTTACGTTTCCGATATGAGGAAAAGCGTGAAAGGGCAGAGAGAAAGCTTGGTGGTATTACGATACATTGTTAGTTAGCTTATAAAATTCCTTAGAAGAAAAAAATTCAACTACTGAACGGTTGAATGATTTAACAAATAAATAAAGATAAGTGATCAAAGAAGAAAATCACCATTGTAGGAAATAAAAACATTTAAATTTAACAGTTGCAAAATTTTCGTTTGAAAATGCTTATAAAATGCAAATTTACATAACTAATACATAGCAAATTACATTAAACTAAGCGACATTTAAATAATTAGTATAGTTTAGGAATCAATTGAAGCATTAATTATCGACAAAACCGAATCAATTAAATTGCTAAATGCGGACACTATTCCACAGTGAATATAGTTTAGAATGTATTTAATCATATTAAATTTTACCGGTGCGATGACTGTGATACTTCAGCAAATTCTCCCACTGTTATTGACTGTGTTATATTTTCAGAAATTTATTCACAAAATTCAAAACTCTTACATACAGACTATAACTATATAGAAAATATATTACATATTGATAAATTTAACGTCGATAAAATCATTTGAACAGTTGTATCTAATTAAAATAAAACTTTATTGAATTGCACTGTGATGCTTGCACTTACATTATTCTTACTTAAATTATCCGTACATATGCTTTATATAGATATTTTGCTAACTATTTTTATTTTTTATTTATTTTTTTTTACTATTTTATTATTTCTTGTGAAAGTTAACAAAACTGTAATTTTTTACTAATACACAATTCCACTTTACACTTCATGAGCCTTACACAAAGCAGAACATGAGTCTAAAGTCTAAACTACCTCTTACCATCAATCACAATTTCCTATATATAGGACGATTTTTAACCACAATTTTATTTATATAATTCATATTACTTTTTTATGATTTCTTAACTAAATAGTTGTAGAAGTGCATTCTTTATATTATGTAAACAAAATATTTAGATTAGATGTAATAGATAATTTTTTAGAGATAATATTGTGAAATGACAGGACGAATTTAAATTTTCAACAAAACTGTAATTTGGCGTAACAGCTGTTTGTTTATTACTCTTGTTGTTTATGTATCATCAAGTTAAAATTGTAGTTTGGTATCTTAGGATTGCAACCATAAGACTGTAACCATGGATATTTAAAAATAAGATATTTATATCAAATATCTTATTTGTATCGTCCTATATATAGGACAGGGTGACTGAAACGGTTAAAGCAAAGAGATAAGAAAGACAGTTGCTGTTTCGTTATCAATACTGATTTATATAGAGAGCATATGTTGTTAAAATAATAAAATTATGGTAGGGTATAATAATCTGCTTGTTTATTATTATTTAAAAATTATAAAGAATTCTTTTCATTTAAATTTTTGAGGTAAATTTTAAAATAACTGGTATTTCTACCCGACTTTTGCAAAGGCAAATGAAGAATTATGACAATACTTTGTTTCACCATATCTCTTTAAATTAAACTACCTACATTAACCAACATATTTTTACAATTATTAAAATATCAATCAAATTCGTTTAATAGTAAAGTTGGATTGCAAAAAAAAATATTCTGCCAGTAGAAAAATAAAATAAAAAACGGAATCATAAATGCAATTCCACAAATGTTTTTATAAGGAGAAACCCGATTTAGTTACTAACATCGTATGTAAAACTTTAAACAAAAAACTAAAATATGAAATTATATCAACAAATTTAATAGTATATAATTAACAATGAATATATAAATATAAATAACATTCGACTGATCTAAAACAAAATGTACATCTAAATTCGGAATACTTAATAAACTTAGCTTATAATCCATTGAAACAAAACTTTTCATAAATATAATTAAATTACATTATATTTAGTAAACATACAATATATTGTACATTATATCTAATACATATATCATAATAACTTAATTAATAACGTGCAAGGTATAAATAATATATATAAGCCATTGAAAAAGTCATAAAAAAAGACCACTCATACTTCATGAATTATTGACCAATTTTGCCTGCCCATTTGTTAACTGAGATGGGCCCAAAAAAGGTTAAATGTAAATTAATAAAAAAGGAGGGATGAAAAGCTAATGTTTGAAGTAAGCTCTGACATTCTTTGTGTTCCCAGCGTCGCATTTCATGGGTAGTGGTTTTTATTAACTCGGAAGGCTGGAAAATATTTGCGTAAAGGAATGCAAATAAAAATGTCTTTTATCCATTGAGCAATGTCTACATTTTAAAGAGAGGGATACAATTTGAAACCATTTTCCGAATAATATGAATTTATAATTATTAATATGGGATTTTCCAAGAAATATTGACTAAACTGAAAATCTGAAGGATATCAGTGTTGAAAATATAAATTTTATGGTTGAAATAAAAGGTATCATCATCGGGAAAATACTTTAACTATAGTAATATGTGGAAAAAAACATTAGAGTACCTAAAGTGCAGGATATTTGTTTAGAATTGATATTTCCAATTATTAATTACTAAAACTGATAACAGTCGATATTGTGTACTCTACACTGAACTTTAATACTAATAAAAACATTAGTGTACCTAAAGTGCAGGATATTTGTTTAGAATTGATATTTCCAATTAGGAACAACTGAAACTGATAACAGTCGACATTGAATATGCTACATTGAACTGTAATAGTAATTGAATTTGAAATGTTTCATGTAACAATGTACTGTAATCAAAACAAATATTTTAAAATTAAAACATGTTACACTGCAAATGAAATTGTATTAGTAGAAGAATAATTTGTTTTGGTTTTCTGTAATGACATTGGAGTATTAAAAAATATTGTTTGCTATTTGCTTCCTAAAATATATTACATGCTTTCTTGTTTGTTTATAAAATGTAAATTATTTTTTCGTGCTTAACTTGCTTAAGTGCGGAAATAATTATGAAATAATTGCCGATGCATAAAATTTTGGAATTTTTTTTACGGAAGGGTTGAGCTTCCTAGGCACGTCAGAAACTATGTTAATTTTTCTCACAGTATTATTGTGTAAACACCAATTGGGACTCAGTAAAGTCCACCTCTAGTTATAACCTACCCTGAGAATATACCATAATGTCCATTAATTCCTTGATACCAGAACGATGAAAGGCTATTAAATTCTGCTTCGTTAGGTGCTTCACATCCATATGCTACGTGCTTGGCAGTTTCCGACTCCTTCCCACACTTCCTACATGCTGCATTACCCTAATATAGGCCTAAAGCTTTCATGTGTTCCTTTAACTAAGCAAAGTACCTGCCTCCTTTTCCCAGTTGTAAAATCCTATTAATAGAATCTTATCTAAACAACCGTTCAGGGTCTTGGCATAGAGTTGAAAATAAAATTTTCTGCAAAAGATAGAGTAAAGTTTGGAGTAGAGGCACTTACCTTACTCTTGAGATGCCACACAATTGTTCTGGAACAATGAGTTTGGTAAAGTTCCCCTTCCTACCAAGAAAGTCGGATCTTTCATAACCAGTAAAACTTCAGTGTCCTGGAATCCAGCACAGGTAGCGTGGCGTCTTAAAACAATAAACAAATTTGACAGTTTTATGACTAAACTAATGGATATAATATAATTATTGGATTAATAAACGCGAAGACTCCCTCTTAGGCTGGCCGTCCAGTGCAAGAGTATTTAATCGGCCAAAAATTAGAACGACTATAGCCGACTTTGATTTGGGGTCATCAAATATAGTCAAATTTAGTAAGGTCGACAAGGAGCGACTGAGATTGAATACTCGAGCAGTTTCGGCCATGGCATAGGTTTTTTAGTACAAGCTATTTATAAAATCACTTACAATAGTTTTTGTGTTAAATAGCTTACCGAGTTGCCTGGAACGGACATAAAAGTTCCACACGTTATTTTAGGTGATGAAACATATCCATTAAATACTTACTTGATGAGACCTATCGCCACATCTATAGTTGCAACTTCAAAATATTTTCAACAGCCGACTTTCAAAATCACTGCAAGTGATTAAATGTGCTTTCGGTATAGTCAGCAGCAAATGGCGAACACTAACATAAGGTTACTGAGGCTTATGAGGGCCTGTTTACGATTTCAGTATTCATGATTTGCTTTTAAAGGTTTTAAAGATGTAATCAGTGCCTTTGCTGATGTATCGCTCTCCAGTATGTGAGAAGCACCTGGAAATTGGTAAGATGAAAATGATTACTAATATAACGACTATAAATAATAGGTTTTCAAACAAAGGTATTAAAATATAAGAATAATGATCTAACAGACATAGTACAGATATATAATTGTGCAAGATTTACGCAAAAAAATTTAGCCCTATTGCGCATGCGTGGTTATTCAGGTCATCGTTACTCTATATTAATCAAAGTACCTCTGTCCTAATTAAAACTCTAACCATAATGCGTATGAGTCCATGTCAAAGCTACTTCAGTAGAGTGTGGGGCATTTGGGCGTAAAATGGAGTGAGGGAAGGTCATTGGCATTTAGCTACGCCCAATTTTTTTAGGTGTTTTTTGGGTCCTAACCTAAGCCACAACCACTTTTTGGGGTTTTTTGGTTCTTAAATTAACCTAAGTCCACCTTTTTGGGGGTTTATGATTTTTGGGATTTAAAATTTTTTGGATTTTTGGGGAATTTTTGCGATTTTTGATTTTTGGGAAATTTAGATTTTTGGGGCTTTTTTTGCCGCCATATTTTTTTCTGGCAGCCATCTTGTTTTGTAATACTTAATATTTTTTTTTTAATATTCCCGAGAGTCAAACCGGGAACCACAATGACCCGAGTCCATGATGCTACCGATTAGGCCACATCGCTCTCTCCTAATTAGTAGTATATCTGTTTAGACGAGTATATAAGTTTAACATTGGGCTTCATGCTTGTAAGCAAAGCCTTTTGGCATAAGCCAATAAAGCCTTATTTGGCATAGAAGAAAAAAAAAAAAAAAGTTTAACATTTGTCATCAACCTTGTATCAGATTTAAATGTTATAGTATACTTGGGATATAGTGTAAAATACATTATAACAACCAGAACACTACCGATCGTTCCCGAGTCCAATCGAAGCACACTTAGACGAAATTATGAGATTTAAATGTTATAGTGTTTTTGCGATATAATATAAAATACATTATATAACCCGATCACTACCGATCGTCCCCGAGTAAATACGAATCGCCCTTAGGCGAAATAAAACTTAGGCTAACCATAGGTGCTGCCGCAACACCTTGTAATTACTTGACCGAGCTTAGGCTTCGTTGTACCCCTGTAATATAATATAAAAGACATTATATAACCCCGAACATTATTGATCGTTCCCGAGTCCAGCCGATTCACACTTAGTCAAAATTATGGCTCGCAAACCTGTATTTTCCTAACGTAAGGCTCTGTCACAACTTTGCAAGCCATACTTAGGTGAAATAAAACTTAGGCAAACCATAAGCGCTGCTGCAACCCCTTGTAATATATTTCTACCGGTCTTACCCAAACTAAAACCCGGACTTGACCGACCTTAGGCTTCGATGTACGCTGAATTATCTTTATAAAATGTGTTATAATGTAGGTAAACCGAGCTTAAACGATCTTATCCTTAGGCTTCGCTGTACCCTTGTAATATAACTGTTTCTACCGGACTTTTCAGAACGTGAGGCTATGTCACAACTCCAGAAAACCAATCTTTCCCGAAGTAAAACTTAGGCTCTGTCCGAGTTCAACCAAACCGTACTTAGCCGAGCGTAAGGCACTGCCGCACCCTTGTGTATGATATACGTAATTACATAAACAAAGTTAACCGAATCCGCTTGTATTACTTAACGTTAAAACTTTCTCTAAGCCACCTTCAAAAATTGTTTAATTATAAATACTCCATATTTTTTTCAGTAGACACGGCAGCTTAGTAACAATCACGATTTTAGCTTTTACGTAAAAATTATAAATAATTACTCTATGTTGTGTATCGTTTAATCGATTGGTTATTAATAACATGTCTATATTGTATAACGCTTTTCTTTTTACTCGAAACTTTACCACTTCTACGACCTTAGGCTCTGCCGCACCCTTGATTTCCAATCGTTTTCCCGATGATGACATGGAAACTTCATTACAATTTTCCATTTCACTCTTACATCAAAACTGTCGATAGTGATTTTATGTTTTAAAATATTTACTAGCACGATTGTACTTTCCCCAAATTATGTAGTTTATTGCTTATATATAACTCATTCACTGGATAAAGGCACAACAAAGAAGTGACCAGCATTCTGAACTTTAACAGACTAAAATTTCTGTACATTGTTATAAAATCGGCATCCCAGCTAGATGCTGACTAGACATTCCAACAGTTAGCAAATTTAATGTAAATTGGCGTACAGAGTGTATTCTTTTATAAGTAAGAAATAACTATTTCGCGTATTTCCCTACCAACGCGTTGTCGTCATCGTCGTCGTCGTCATCGTCGTCGTCGTCGTCGTCGTCGTTGTCGTGGTCATCGTTAACGTCGTCGTCGTCGTTGTCGCTATCGTCCTCTAAACCAACAGTTTCAGTAAGTTGATGTTATCAATAGGTTACGTTAGATACATTTTGGTTAGTAATTTGTTAGGTTAGGTTATGTTCCAGTAGTTCTATTTTGAGAATGGTTATCTATGGCTAAATAAACTCTTAAAAATTATCATAAACAAGCTTCATTTTACATTTCTCTGGACATTATATTTAAGTCCTTCTTTTCTTTTTTGCACATCGATGTTTCTTGAAAAACAGTCCATACACAAAAAATACACTTCATTCTAACCTGGGGATTTTCATCGCAGCTTCTAATCGGCCCCTAAAAATATGGATTCGTTCATAGCATTGTAGGTTAAATTTGGTTAATTTAGGTATGGGTAGGTTAGGTTATGTTCTCAGGTAAGGTAGGTTTTATTAGGTTGTCGGTAGGTTAGGTTAAGGTCTCAGGTACGTTAGGATAGGTTAGGTTGGTTTATGTTAGTATAGGTTTTATTAGGTTAGGTTAGGTTCCCAGGTACGTTACGATAGATAGGTTAGGTTATAATAGGTTAGGTGGAATAGATTAGGTCACCAATGTTCTAAGTCTGCAATAGATCACGGTAATGTACACACTATAAGCCTAGCTGTTCTCTCTACGTTTTTAACAAGGAACACTTATAGCAACATCAGTAAGGACGACTTGGATAAGCAGTACGTAATCGACAACTCCGAGCATAGAGAAGCAAAGGATGGTTGTTGTTGGCTACGCGAAGAAGTAAAAAGATTGCGCCTAAAGTCGGTTACAAAAATTAATGTGTGAAAACGCTGAGAACGAATCCGCTGATGACAATTCGAATAACGAGTTAGACGTATTAAAAGATCGAAAATGGAATTCGAAGTTACTTCCCGCAACAGCAGTGAGGACAAAAGAAAAATTGTAGTTGATTTTGAATAAAGTGTGAATAATAAATTATATTCAACCTTGTGTCGTCTTTCATTAAAACTGCTATGAAAAACCTTCTTTTTAATGAAATGCAAATTTAAAAGTGGAAAGTGTATACGATTAGATATGACGTCATTCCCCAACCCCCACAACCACCACTCCGAACTCTGTGTGTTCGACGGCAACGCATTCCAATAGAGAATTTTAGAAATAAGCGCCCGTCCCACGGCAGCGAGTTCTGGTAGATAATTTTAAAACTATTCCCCCGTCCGACATCAGCGCGTTCTGGTAGAGAAATATCACCGTGCGAATGGGGCGATTCAGTCAAGGGGTATAAATCATAATACGACGGAGTTACTCACCGTTGGCATACATTTTAGTTAGGGTAAGATCGTTTTTTTCCGTAAATTATAACACATTTTATATTGGAAATTCTGGGTACAGCGAAGCCTAGGGTAAAGATCCTTAGAATCAATGACCTTACCCCACTCCATTTTACGCCCAAGTGCCCCACACTCTACATACGTCCACCACCCTACCCAACCTACATGTCTCTGTCCTAATCAAAACTCTGGTCCTACTGTGCGTGCGTCGTGATTCAGGTCATAGTTACTCTATATCAATGAAAGTACCTCAGCCCTAATTAAAACTCTACCTATAATGCTATGAGTCATTATCCATGTCACAGCTACGTCCACCAACCTACCTGATCTACATGTTTCTGTCACAATCAAAACTCTGGCCCTACTGTGCATGCTTCGTGATTCAGGTCATCGTTACTCTATATCAATGAAAGTACCTCTGTCCTAATTAAAACTCTAACTATAATGCGTATGAGTCAGGGTCCATGTCACAGCTACGTCCACCACCCTACCTGATCTACATGTTTCTGTCATAATCAA
>JAGFPH010001498.1:205139-253636 GCA_018207615.1 Philaenus spumarius | reverse complement strand
ATGACAGAAAGAATCAGTTGTAATATTGACAAAGTTTAACCTAAAAGTTGTATACATAACCGTAAATGGTTCACACAGTTGTTGAAGTTTTACAAATTATGGACGAAATCGTGATATATGCTAAAAACCAGTTTACAGGTATTCAAAAAAATTTCAATATAAAGTACAAAACTCTATTTTCTACACTTTAAAATGTATTGTTATGGTTTAACTTATAAAATAAAGTTCTAACGTTGATATATAGACGATTTTCCCATATTCATAATATAAATACGGATTTTTATTTTGAAAATCTAGATTTTACTTTTAAGAATTTTAAAAACTAAAAATAATAACATTTGTCCACCTACATGGTAAAAGCAATTCGTTTTATAATATTGACTATGGTCACGAAGCCATCAACTGTTAAATAAGGCTAGTTTGAAAGCACAACGTATTTTAATATAACAGCTCATAAAAATATTGCTTTAATACTTAGTTTTTACACTGTCTATAATGTTATTATAGCATACTTAAAATATCTACAGGAAAAATACAGAGAGCAAGATCGAGGATGTGTTAAAAGGATGTCGATAACGTTTAACGCTCTTCTTCGCCCTGGGGTTTTAATAAAGTTGGCCCTTGTACAGTCAGTGACCTTGTGGTGGAGCGGGAGGTACAATGCTGGACTGAAAACATAAGTCTTTAAAAGGTTCCACAACTTGATAAATTGATAAACGGAGTAAAAACACACGTTATTACGAAGTGTACTTTTTTGCTATTTTACATAAGGTGGAGAAAACTCTTTATCAATTTCAATAATATATTAATAGTGTCATAGCTTGCTTATGGAGAGAGCTAACGGTGAAATACTGCAAAGAAATATAATAGGCCGTCATTTTGGATAGGGGCTTAGGAGAAAAGCATAGAATTTATGGAAATTTGAAGTTCTATAATATATATGACAGCGTTGTTACAGCTCAGCATGGTACGACAGCGTATTATTGTTGAATTGTCTCACAAAGTGTTGACTAAAAGGAAATTTAATTAAAACTGAACGATTGGTTTTGCTAAACAAGGTTTGAGACACATTGGAGTTATCGTCGTTCCTGTCCGAATGAGAATAAAACATGCCGAGGTAATCGTGACAAGAGTCTTAAATGTTTCTCTACTTATTTCCCCAGACATTCAAACCACAATTTTCATACCAAGAATTAAATTTGCCGTATTTATCATACAGCTAATTTCTTCTTTGATTGATGAATTTAATAATATGTAACATCTCATGCTTGAGATTGTGACAAAACCTACGTTTTTGTTTTTATATACAGTGTATATTATATTAAAATATGTGAAAAATGTAATAATATCATACAATTATATTCGACTAAAGTTTGTTATTATTATATTGTGATCTACTTTTGTTTCTCAAATGTAATAACACACAGAACTGTAAGACAATAAAAACAGTCCCATGTATTTAGGAAGATAATATCGTTTAAATTCCAGAAAACCAGAATCGAGAGTCACAAAGTTAAATAAAAATAAACCCACAAAAAGTTTTTTTTCATCATACTGCCTTGAAAGTAATGCATTTTCAATACACATAAACATTGCCGAAAGCAGCTGTTTTATCGATACCTTCCCTAGTGCACGGGAAATTTCCCGTCTAATGCACGGAAAAGTAGTTTCCAAGTTTTGCCACTGTCAGCGCTAGTGTTTGTTCTTTATTTTCCAAGTTTTAAACCAGCTGGACACGCTGTAACTACCGTCCCCATGGTAACGGGAAAACAAACCAACAATAATTAGGTAAAGTAAATGAAGAAAACTAGGAATTCTTAGAACGTTTTTTATTTACAGTTTAAAAGTTGAAGCTAATATTCACGGTACAGTTGTTATTATTACTTATATTTATAACCTTATTAGCTATCTTGTTTTGCAATAAGTTTAAACTTTCAATTTTGTTCTTCTGGTGGATTGCTTTATCGCATCATCTTGCATTATGATGAAAAGTATCGTTCATAACTCGTCCCGAAAGTGTCTTTCCCTGTGTATGACTGAATTATTTCCGTGCTCGGCTGGATATCCCCGTGTTCGCCTCCGCCTCAATCGTGAACTTTCGTCAGTGCACGGAAAACGTACTAGTAATGAAATATACTATTTTTAACCTCGTAGCATTGGTTTTTATTTCCAAGTATCTCTCAATTACTAACATGATATCGTTTGTATACTAAAAATATGTTTGTATAAAATATGTAATTACAAAATTGGCAAATTAAAACATTTTCCTTAATATAACAACAACTTATAAAAAGAAATGATGCTTTTTTGTTTAATTACTAGAAAATATTCTAGATTAATTTTGTTACATAGACCTACGTATAATACTTTTCTACACACTTAATTGTTGTGTGTTTATGACTAAATAACTCGATCACGAAGCTGAACCACCTACATGGGTTGAACATATTAAAAAAAAAGTGTATATGTTTAATGGTTTCAACAAAGAATTTGGGAAATTGGTCTACTTGAGAAGCTACTTAATATAGCTGCCTTCGTGTACTAAATATATTAGTAGAATTTGTTTGTATCTCACCCTTCGTTCCGTTCGCATCGGAAAACTGTAATCGCGAGTTTACATCTCGTCCTTGAGACTTTGGATTGTGAACTGTTGCATCGTCTTGTAAAAAAAACTCGCTTCATCCGTTTGACTCCTATTCGTCGGTATCATCTCAGAAGATGCCCCACGATAACATTTCCCTCGTGGATTTGAACCGGTTATATTATGGTATTTTTCGTTTATATCGATATTTATTTATTGGAGGTACCAGACGAGCTATATTATTTCTTACAAATTAATCAACTATATTTATTTGTTTGATAGATAAAAAACAAATATTGCTTCATTTTTGTATGAAAAAAAATACTTTTGATAAAAGAAATCGCTTCTTGTTGTTGGACTTGTTTAGCCTAACGAAGTTGTACGAGCGACTTAAAAAACCACCGTGTCTACCAAATTCGGACCAATATTTGCGTACAATGTGGCCGTTAGAATGTGAACATAAATATATAAATAAAGTCACTTCAACAGCTCATCTTTACACTGGATATTTGCAAATACAAAATATTTACCTATATAAATGAGTATTTTAACCGTACGTGCCATATTCTAGCCGCGCCAAGAGTCTTATTAATGGAATGGAAGCCATCTTGTTCAAGGTTGACTCCGCTCACAATTTCGATACATTTAACTCGAGATGTATAGCACTCAATGTTGCCAAAATAGCCTATTTAAATACGAGTAAAACATTTATTATAGGTTTGTTCGTTCATCGTTCATTTTATAAACTAAGCTTCAATTATGTTCAGTTTAAACAACTTTTTTCTGTGTTGAAATATTTTTGGGCAAGATATATATTCGGATACCTTTATAGCATCATACAATTTTTGTGTATTCGGATAGTGATGCAAAACGTACGAAAAAACTGTTATAGAAATAATTAACATAATCTATTATATATGCGTATATTAACTTCTTATGCCAATGTCTATATGTTACAGTCAAAATGTATAATCAGTGATTATGCAAAGTCGCTGTAGTCATTACGTACATGACCGCATCAGATAGTCAAACTGAATATTTTATCAATGCGTTCAGTCATTACTCACAATAGCTAAAGTATTAATTCTTTTTAAAACTAAACACTTTATCTAAACATTATATATAATATCTAAGTAAAGTTATTAAAAGAGTATCATTAATAATTTGATCAACTTTGTTCGGTTATTTTGTATAATATCATTAGGATAAGTGATCATTACACCCTCATGAACAGTCTTGAATAAATTCGGTAGATATTATTTATATTATAGATTATCTACTTTGTCTGTGACAAATACATAAAACAAATATAAACACGAGATAAATAAAATGTATGATCATAATACACATCCTTTTACCACGTTCTGCTTTCTACGTAAATAAAACGATAGCGAAGAACTTTAAAACAAAAATAGTTATTAAATTGTTAAAACATAATGTAAAGACAATTCAACGATTTTTTTTTAGATGTGTAAGTCTTAAATGTTAAAATAAATATAAAATGTATATTTAAACACTTTATAAATGCAAATGGAAACAATCTTGAAACCTAAAAACTATGACCGTTTCATTTAAAAACCAACATTACTTTTTCCCTGACAAAGAATAGCGTTCATAATGTTTCCGCTTGAAGTAGGGAATATTATTCCAGTCACGTTTACCATAGTGGGATTTTTATTTCCAGATTTCCGGTTAAATGTCGGAACGATAACACGCCTTGTGTTTCATCCCTTTGTGTTTATGTAGGATCTTTTTGTTTTTACCTTTTGTGTATTTTCTCTAAAATGTAAAATAAATCTTTAAACATATTTTCGTATTGCCGTTCTTCTAATAATACTCACTATAATGTCTTAATAAAACTACTGTTCATGGTGTTGTGAAAGTACGTTTAAATATGTTTAAGAGAAATGGTTTATTTATTTAATTTAGCTCATGAACCGTTTTTCTAATTCAGTTTAATGGATTTATTTTAAAATATTTAAATTATCATATGGATCGGATTATAACGAACAAATTATTTAACATATTTAATTTTAGCTTACGAATCTTTTTTCGAATTCAGTTGAATATAAGTGAAGTTTATAGTCGGTTTAAGAAAAAATGGTTTATTTAATTTAGCTTGCAAACAGCTTTTATAGTTCTACTCAAGACAAGCCAAACTTAGAGTGGTTTTATATAAATTATTTAAATTAGATACAAACCATCGTTTTAATTCAGTTTATCGTAAACGAAATTAGAGTCGATAAAAAAAACATTTATTATATAAATTATTTAATTTAGCTTAAAAAACGTCTTTCGAAATTAGTTTAAGATAAGCATGTTTTAGAATCTGTTTATGAAAAAGATTTATCGAAAGGGTTTGTAAATATAATACTACCGCAGAAATGGCACAGAGCCAGTGCGACGCACAATTTTAATGTAATGTTTGAAAACTAGGGAACTCAATTATTATTACAAATAACAACTTGTGTAGACATTTCCACATTAAATTACCTAGACAGTTTAAGGTAAACTAGGGGCTCTGCCCCTGGACGCTTCGCTTCGCTCGCAGTTGGAAAATTATCTAAAGAATCTCGTTAATGTTTGGCTCGTTTGTACATAGGTTTGTAAAATTATGAAACCGGGCTTAAATATATTAACAGTAATTACAAGATTAATTATAACCTCAAATACATGCTTTAGAAACGTGAAAGGCTCTCATTACGATTTTAGTCCTAGTTATACTATCTTCTGTCAACTAAAGTTTTGAAACCAGGCCTAAATATGTAAAAATTATTGCAGGATTAACATAACCTCAATACTATGTTTCAGAAATCAGCCGTCCTATATTACAAAATTGACTATTAGAATGTATCCATCTTTGCCAAGTTTACCTTTTTTTTTTGATAAAATAAATTGTTAAATCAGGCTTAATTTATTATAATTCCAACGTGCTAAAACAGTATAAATTAGCTTGGTTTTTAACAGTAATTAAAAACTATCCAATGAACAGCTGATTTTGGATAATACTCAATCTCAGTTATATTCCACTCTATTTCCAACGTGCTAAATCAGTATAAATGTATTGGCTTGTTTATACACAGCTGTTTTAATCGCTTTATTTACAATTTTCGTTGTTATTTTGTAACCAACATGGCAACCCATAAGATCCTATGTTAAAATTTTTCAACTTTTAAATTAGATTTTCTCAAAAAATTGCGTTTTTACACGAACGAAATACAACTATATGAGTGTACTTAGAAATCAAAACTACACCTAAATGCAAAATTTCTTTGAGATCCGCGACAGATACAAAGATACAAGAATTGCTCATTCTAAGTAATAGGATTTAGGTTTACACAGAAAACATATTTAGAAGTTTATGCTGTGTTGACTAATATAGAATTGTTACACATTATTATTTAACGTAGAGAAAGTTATTGCAAATTTGAAGATTAAAAAAGGCCCGAATAATTATTGACGTTGCACATAACTTAAAAATTGGGTTGTTAAATAACTTAAAATATTTTTAAATTATAAAAAAATATACACAACAAAGTAACTTTAGAAAATAAAATATAGGTGTCCGAAACTAAATACTTCCTTATACATAATTACATATTAAAAATAAATTTTCCTTTTGCTTGAATATATTAATTATAAAACACATTTTTTAATTATAATGTTAGTTACAATTTTTACATTTATTTTATAAATTGTATGTCATTTAGTTTAAATCATGTAAATCTATATGACAACAAGCTGAAAGAGATAACAATTTCAAATTAATTACCGACATAAAAGAACAAAGGGGCAGAATGACAATTATTTGCAATCTATATAAGTCTATTCAATTATGTCTACTACATCATAACCCAGATTACGTAAAAATTTATTTTTAATTATCTAATGGAGATTTAATTTCATTTAGGTAAAAAGAAAAACGTTAATAAATTGAAAACATAACATAATGTACGTATTGTTCATGATGCATAAAAAATATTGTTTTGATTTATGTAAGAGTATTAATATATTTATTATACGTGATAATAGATGTCCAAGAAAAGGTTCACATTTGTTATTTAAATTTTGCTAATAGTGAAATATGTTTCCTCATTTACAAACAATTAAAAAGTTTCATTTCTGTTGTTTCAACGTTTACAATAACACTGGATTCATATTTGAAAATGTAGCATGACGAAAATTTCCTTCACATATACAGAGTGATTGAAAACTTGCCACCTCTATTATTTAAAACAACCCATCTAGAAAATTTGTAATTAACCCATACAAATCTCATTGCGATACTGAGAATGGTTATTATAATTTAAAATTATTTAAAACATACTTACTGAATAAGTTTTTCGTTTCAAATAAAAATTTAAATCTATAAACGTTCTTTTTGTGATAAATTCAGTCTTAAAATTAAAATATAAACATTATGATTTTTGTTGCGATTTTTTTGATTTACAGAGTCGACTTAATTTCGTTTAAATTACTTTGCAACTATTCCGTACAGTCTACAAACATTACTGAAAACGTGTAAATATACATTTATCAATAATCTCATCTGTATGTATGTCCATTAGAGTTCTTGTTTATAAAAGCATACAGAAGTGGAAATAGTTTTTAAGTCAAACTAAAACTATTGAAGACTTTGTTGTTCACTGATGCAATAAAATTTTACGAAAAACACTGTTCAATAATTTTAAACAGTTTGCTACAATAGTATCCAAGTTAAAATCAGAGATTACTTTTAAACAGTAAACTAAGAACAGGAATAACTGTATTTTATTTTACAAAAATACGTTTTCTCTAAAAGTTTTAATAATTTTACTAAATATATCAAAATATTATATCATGCACTTTAACCGCTGACATGAGCTGTGCGAAGTTACAAAATAAAGTTTATATGTTATAGGGTTTCAACCAACTATTTGGGAAATTGGTCTACTCACCAGGGCGCTAAAAGGAGCATCCGTTTATAAAATATATTAGTCGAATTTTTTTTGCACCTTTACCACCAGCACCGACTCACTTGCTGCTTCGTTTTTTCATATTTATTTTGTTTGGATAAAAACCCAAACAAAGTTGTGTTCTCGTAATACAAAAATAAAAAACCTGTAATCTCTACCAAAAAAAGTACTTCCGGTTGTTGGAATTTTCCAACTAACGCACTCGTCCTTGTGACTTAAAAAACCAACTAGACCAATTTTGGACAAATGGCGGTCGTTAGAGTTCCAATACAAAAATTCAATATGTATAAATATAAGTTTTAATGACAATTGAAAAGATTTCTGGGGATCATTATCTGACCTCATTGACAACGCCCGACCTTAGGTCTCATAATAAGAGTCATTGCAATAGCTCATATATTTCCTATTTAAAGGCTAATATTACCAGAGCTCTATAACAAGGGCTATACCATTTTGATCATTTACGGTGACCCAGTATCGATCGCCTGTGATAAACGTTATTCCCGCATCAAACAACTGTATTTCGGGAGTGGCGGCACAGCACCTCCTCGCGCTCATTTAAAAAACAATTTCATAATGATGTAATAATTTTATTACAAATAGGTGAATTGGATAGTTTAGATCAATTCATTGGCTACAACTTTCTCGCTAGAAGTTTGTTTATAACCCAAAAATAAAAAAGTTCCTCGCTTAGTAACTTTTCCCTGTCAGTCAGTGATAATTCTCAAATATTTTCAATTATTAAAATTCGAAATACCTGTTAAAATAAAAGTTTTTATACTGTTAGAATCCCTACTTTACGTAGATTAAGAATATCTAAATTTTATTTTACTGATGCCTTTCCGTCGAGTTACAACAGCGAGTTAACGACGGCACGCACATTACTGAAATATTACTAGCTGGTGTGTATCAGCATGATGACGTCAGAGTAAAACTGGCGGCACAGTGCCGAGATCAAAGAAACGGTTTAGCCCTTGTTATAGAGCCCTGAATCTTACACTACAAGCTATAAATATTTAGACAATTAAGATGAAAAATTCATAAAAAATTGTTAAAAGTAAAATCGATATGAAAACTAAAGAATACACTTTTTAAACTTTATTTAGAAATTCGCACAGAATTACAGAAATTATGTCTTGGAATAATCAACATATGTTATATACAGCAATATACAGGGACTAAATAAACAGTGAAAAAACCAATACATAAGGTATTTATTTCTATTTTGTAGTTTGTTTTGACGCTAAGGAAAGTAAATGTTTAACAAACTCTGTTTTAGTAGCATACATTTATAAAACTAAAAGATATAAGAAGAAACTTTCAAATTTAATTTTTGTCGTACACGACTATTAAGAAAAATCTACATTTTAACGTCTGGTTTCTTACAATAACATAACTTCGTTTCTGCATAAAACATATTGTGTTTTTATTCAAATAAATAATTTTACATGTTTTACCCTACCAACATTTGTAATAAATTACAAGTTTTTCATAAATACAAGAAGAAAAATTCACATTTTTAACTTACTGTTTGGACTGTAAGTAAAAACATGAATTCAGTATATAATTAAACAAATGACGAAATGTATTCATTGGGTTTACAAACTGTACTTGTTTTGTTTACCCAACACGCATTAGCTTTGGTTAGTATTTATATTTAAATAACCTCTTTAAAGCTGTCACTTGGTTTTTTAATAACAAGTTATATCTGAAATGTAAAACAAACTATGTGTTCGAAATATCATATTTCAAAACAAAGTAGACAAACAGTTACGTTTTAGACAGTTTTAGGTTTGTTTAAACATTACATTTACTACCTGCCTTCTTACACAAACTAATTTACTTTTTGTAAACCTTATTTCCAAGTATAAGTATTCAAGTCAACAACTGAAAATATAAGTTGTAATGTACTTACTTCCCGTCTGTAACTTTTTTGTTTACGCATTTCAGAACTGTTGCTTCATCATCAGAACGTTGGATCATTAAACGTCGTTTCACATTAAAACACTCAAAATGTACACATTACTCAACATACGTGATACCGCGAGACAATTCTACAAGTTTCCTAGAATTGAAATCTTATATACCTCGGTGTTTGTAGGAAGAATGAGCAAATATCTCTGATTGTTATCTCCGTTATTTGTATTTTTTATCAATGTGTCGTACTACAAACTTTACTGGAAATTAAGTTCATCACTTACCAGTTCGTATATGTACTACTTAGCCTAGTACTTAAACGCCTTATATATCTCGAACTCCTCATATCATCAATGTATTTTCCCTTGTTGCATAAATATATGTAAAGACAAGACATTTGTTTCAAAATGTACTTATTGGTGATTACAGTTCATTAAGTGGTATCCTTGATTAGATTTTATATTGCTAATCTTCCTATTGGGTAAATGTTCCTTGAAACTTTTCTTAACACATTGAATCCCAGACTTGAAACTGACATTGTTTACTTCCGGCCCAAGAAAAATCATCAAAACTTACCCCAAAACTCAAGTAATTTTTTGTATGTATTTAACTCAAAATAATGCTAAAAATACTCCAATGTAATTTTTTTGGAATAACAGAGATATGATGGTATTGTATTGTGTACACTTACACATGTGCCTAGAGCGAAATTTTCACCTATTCGTACGTTTACAGATATAAATATTTGTGTAATAACCATACAAAGTATTATTATTGTGTTATATATATTTTGTCTTTAAGCATATGGAAGGGAAAAGATGTAGTAGGAAACTAATAAGACAAATGATAAACTAAAAAAAGTTTCTTATACAACATTCATCATTAGTGTCACTCTTAAATGATAATTCGATGGATTTTTAATACATAAAACATTATTTTTATTAATGTAATCCTATTACTTTAAATGAGCAATTCTTGTATCTATCTTTGTATCTGTCGCGGATCTCGAAAACGGCTCTGACGATTTTGATGATCATTTTCATACAGGGGTTATTTGACGTCAGGAATTGAATGCTCTAGGTCTTATGTCTTCCAAAACGCGCATAAAGTCTGAAAAATGCTCATAAACTTTAAAATCCTAACTTCTTTTTATACCACCATTCAAGTCACTTAGAAGGCGAATAGGTACAACTTCTTTTTATACCTCCTTCAAAGTCACTAAATATTCGAATAGATACATTATAGATACAATCCAGATGTTAAAAATACTAAACGATGCTCGTTCACCCAGGTACAAACGAGCCAAAGATTAGCGAGAGCCTTTATAGAGTTTTCCAACAGCGAGCGAAGCGCCCAGGGGCAGAGTATATATTTATTGAAAAATTGTTCAAAAGATTTATGTTTACACTATAAAGCCCACTAATAAGTGTGCATATAAGTACAGACCTCATACATCATTTGTAAGATACAGCAGACAATTTTGATTGATCTAGACTTTACTCTAGAAACAGGTTTTTACAAACCCGTGGCTATTACTGGTCTGTGTGGATCATTAAGAAAAATGATAACTCTAAATAATAATCTTATTTCATGTCGTAAGTCTCTCAAATAGCCTTCTAAATTAGACATTACCACTTAAGTGTATACTAGGCCCGATTGGAAAAAGTTTCCTGTGTACACTTATATGTACACGTAGGACTTAACGTGTTAAACTTGTTTGTACCTATGTATGTAAAGGTAAGCATATCTCTTGCAGAACTGTATTCAGAGAACAACTATATACAGGAGAAATTTAAAATGCATGTCTCATTGGAAACAACGTTATACATATGATGTACCACAGGGTTCCTTATCTAAACGAAATTAAATTGTGGTTTATTGAAACAACTACTTTTTGCTAAATCTAGAAAATCTGACATATTTAATTCAAAACAAAAGATAATTTACAAACAATAAAAATATTCCAAATTATGTAAAATCTCATAAATTCTTAGATGTGTATGTAGATGAGTGTCTAAATTTTAAGACTAATCTGGATTATCTTAAGGATAAACTCATAAAAGTAAATAAATGCTTTATGTTTAAAAAAAAGCGTATCAATTAATTGTGATTTGTCATGGTCTATCATGCGTGTGTATATAGAATCATTGTTGATTTACTTCTTAGTCATGTGTGGGGATGCTGTATTAATAAACATAGTTTTATCATAAAAACATTTTAAGGACAATGCAAAATATTGACCAAAGAACTAGTTGCATTCTGTGTTCTGAAACTCATAAAAGAAATAACAAATAAATTCACATACGGAGTAATAGAACTTATATATATTTACTATGTTGTCTGTAGAATAACACAATTAAACTCTAAACCTCAGTACATTTCATTGATGTATTTATCTTCCCAACCCTCTATTCTGTGTTCTTAAATGCATAAAAGAAATACAAAATAAGTCACAGACTGATTAAGTATTTAAAAACTTATATACATTTATTTTATTTACTCTTCTATTGTATAACACAATTAAACTCTAAACTTCAATACATCCATTCATGCATTAATTAATTTATGTACCCAATTCTCTATTCTGTGTTCTGAAATAATAGCACTATTGTTTGGAGAGATAAAATCCAAATTAAACATTTACATAAAGCTGTGGGATACGAGTTAGCCGATGATTATATATAGGCCTGGTTTAAGTAAATGTATTGAAAATATCTAGTTATACACTGGTGAATAAACATTGTGTTAATAACAAAACAATTAATGTTAAAAAATAAAAGTTGTTCTACTGAAACATATCGGATTAACAGTTAATAATATACAGATTAATATTTATATGAATTGGACTCATTTACTCTAGGACAATTTAAAATAGCAAAAATATCTTGAAATATTTTAAAACACTCTTAAAGGAAATAACAATGCATCAAAATCACTTAGAATAAATAAAATACGTCTGAAAGAAAGAAATATGGTGTAATTAAAATTAGCAAAAATATGTTTAAATATAAAAAAAAAGATAAGACAAGTAAGTTTATTCAAGAACAGTTAGAATAAAGTGTGTTTGATTAGTTCAGTATTGTTAAAAACTGAATATTTTGTTCTGTATATAAAATAACAGTTTAGAGTTATGAATAACAACTAAGACCCTAAAGTTAACTCCAGACTTCAGTTCGTAATCAGTACCTGTCACAAATAACCGGCCTACTTCTTTCGTTTTGATTTTTCAGTTAAATATAAAATTTATACTTCCTGGTATTATGTATATATTTATGTTTATATTTCAACTTGTCAACTTATGTTTATATATTAATCTTTATAATGTAACTTGTCAACTTGCTTCCCTGATAAGTGGAACCTCTATGTCTTTATCCGTTCTTATTTTCCCTCATCTAAAAATAAATAAACAATAACTTTAAAAATGTCTTTTTATTACTATATCAAACAGAAACTATTAGTTTTGAGAAGTTTAGCATGTAATTAATGTGTTACAATCATTTATTTACTGTATAATATAACCCAAACATCTTCAAATAGTGATTGAGTAGAATAGAAATGTTTTTATTATTTTACAAAACCCATTACTCTCATCATAAAATGAATGCACATTGAACAAACACTTTAAAAGCTTTATAACTTCTTTTTAAAAATTAAATATTTTTGAACACAAATTGTCTTAGAAATAAAAATGATTTGATTTCCCCTGCATAAACCACCAATAAGACGGGAATACATTATTTAATCTACGATGAGTGTGTAGCTAGTAAATTACATTTTACTACTCTTTTTTTAAGTTTATTTAAGGCTTCAAACTACCATCAGTGTTCGCCAAATTAATCTTCTACCTAATTCTAGGTTTCCTCTTTCTTTTTTTGTTGGAAATCAGGCAAAATAATAAATTACTTCAACTATATTTTTACGTTTAACACTATTTCTATATTTTAAATTTGTTTTATTATTATGTTTTAAAAAACATTTTTTTTTAGTATACTTTTTACTACCTACCCTTACTCTGCTAAACCTAATTCCTGTTACCCTTAGCATAAACAAATCAGAATTGTTGAAATTTATTTTAGTAGAAACAAATTTGAAAAATTCTGCACACACAGTAAAACAGTACTGAATTTCATTTAAGAGTCAAATCATAATCAAGATGTTCAATAAATATTTCACTTGACCAATAATTTTGTATATTTCCCACTTTATTAAATGCAATGATCTAGATTAGAAACAGTTTTACAGTTAATTTGCTTAAAAGTTTAATATAATATTTATTTACCAAACAAATATAATATTTTTTAGATATGAATTTAGTTTTATTATATAACTAGTAAGTTCTTTAAAAAAATGAAGGTCAGATTTATTTGTTGAACGCTAGAAAAAACTATATTTTTGTATGCGTCTTTAAAGTGTAATAAAAGTTCTTAGTCAGAAAGCTGACATGATAGAAAATGTGTTGATTAAATATTTTACTTAAAAACCAGAAATAAATTTTAATAACAAAAGAAAGTATCGTAAATTTTAATCATAGGGTTTCTTCAATTTTAAGGATTTTCAACATAAATTTATTAAAACAGTCGTCTAGACAAAATTGTATTATTGTGCATTTTAAAAATTCTCTCAGGATTCTAGCTTATGCGCGTATTTGTAAATTAACAGAAGTTCAAAATTCTATAACTTTATTAATATTGTAATATTTCAGACCAATAGCTCAATACCGACATGCGCTTGTACTATCTAAACATGTCAAGAAGCTGACACGACAAAAATAATCAAATGTAGATTAATGAAATACAAAATTTTACCTTAAGGTTGTAAACATAATCTTAAATGATTCACATAGTTGTTGAAGTACTACAGTTGATGGGCGAAATCAGCTGATATATGTTTTAACGAATGAATCAAACAATACAACATTGAACATGTGGTTTACTCTTTTGTTACTGACGTACGTACAGACTAACAACATAATACGTTACTTTTAATAACAAAATAATTACTAAACGATTTCAATAAATAAAATCTAATATTGAAGGTGTATTTTCTGAAAAAAATCCACGACTATGAAAAGAAACCTAGATAAAATAAATGTTTATTCTTTTAACTTGTTAACTTTATACCAGTTAGACTAATTGAGACGGGGAGCAGCTTAAAAGTTAAGGTACGTTAAATCGATCTTCTTTAACAACACTGCATTGTTTCTTTACTTTTCATTGCACTTATAAAAGATTTTCTAAACTGTCCATAAAGTAAAAAATAACTGTTAGATGGAGACAATATCATTACTAAACAATGTATGTATTGTTCCATCTGTATGAATTTACAGTCTGATTCCAATAAATATTTTATTAATATTTCTCACATTAAAATGAAATTACAATAAAGATTTATTTATTACTTTTACCAGAAAAAAGATATAGCCACCATAGGTTAGCATTAACAGTCAGTAACTGTTAATTAAATATCAAAACAATCATATAACGTATGGCTGGTTGTGTACATGGATCTGTGAAATCAAATCATGATTATTGTATAAATAATATATTATTTAAGTAAAACAAACATATTAAAGAGAATATTTTGGCGTTTCATTAATCACTTCCACTAAATATTAAGTAGTCATCAATTTTAGTAGAATCTGAATATCACGAACAATTTAAATTAAATTTACTAATAAAATTACAAATTAATCAATTATCTGAGCAAGCAGTTTTTTTACTGTTTATTAATTTTACTTGATTAAATTTATGTATTACATTATTGTTAGATATTATAGAGTTTCTCTTTTTATTCGTCTCAATTGTATAGTTAAAAAAAGATCATAACGGGAAACATGTAGCAGCACTAACAATAACGATGTTTAAATAGTAAACTTTTTTGTTCATTGCTTTACACACTGAGTGTAGGACTCCCGTTTACCACTCATCTTTTTCAATTACTTACAAAATTCACGGAACTGCTTTCGCGTTACTTCGTAGTGGTGAATGTAGACCAATTCTTTAGTCTACTATTTGTCATGACTATGCGCTTCTGCCTCATTGCGTCAAATTTAATGACCAGACTTCTTGCTCCTTTTGTACAAAGATTGATTAACATAACCTCTACCAAGACTCTCAAACCAGCCAGAGGGATTAGCAACCAGTAATACATTTTCAGTTTTTTTATCAGCAAGAGGCTTCATCTCAATTACAACTCATCACTGATGGTGGCAATGACGCATTTAGCTTCATCTCCAGTTCACACTACAGTTAATTGCAACAGGTTCTTCCTCATCACTACTATTGCCAGTATATTAACTTCAAATTGTATATTAGATAGTGAACTGATTGCAGAATTTAGCACGTGAGTTTAAATAAACCTTACATTTGTCTATTAATTTTACTTTAGCTCATTACTTGTAGTACTGAATAGTGTGGTTAAGCTTAAATATATGTTATAATTTGTTATGATGTGAGAAAAAGAGGAATACAACTACTATTATGATTAATTTACACACAAGATTGAAGTTTCGCGTGGGAAATAAATGCTTTAAGCAAGATGATATAGTAAAAAAGCATTGCCATAAATAAAATCCACTTGTTTGGAAATTATTTCTCACCGTATCGATGCACCTTATTGTTTCTGTTTATGGATGATAACTTATCTGTTATATAAAGTGAATGATCATACAATAAAAAGATACATTAAACTGTTTATGACGGCTGCAGATGTTTGATAGATGAAAATCAGTACGTATGTGGAAAAGCTACAGAAAGTAGAAATCGCAGAATTTAATACATTTTGATCAAACAGATTTGATTAAATTTTTTAAATATAATACCATTATTATGTTGTTAGCGTGAGAATCATTTGAAAGTGATTTGTAACATTTTAAGATTCTTTTAGTTTTGTCCTAAATATGCATATTATTTATCATAAATAAATCGTTAATATGTATTACCTTGTTATTTTGTTTTAATTCACTGTTATTTAACAGGATCTTTTACATCCCTGGAACAAGTTGTTATTGTTTACACAATTAATCGTTATTGCTAGCTAGTTTCAAAACTTAAAGTCCCTCTCTAAACAAGTTAAAGTCAACTATATTATATTAACAAACAAACTTAATTTTTAATTCTTAATCAAATATAAACATTTGTTGCATTTTCCCACTAAGAATTTAAATGTATATATATCGTTTTGAGTTAACAAAATATTTCTTAACTTGAAAACTTTGTGGTCTTTAACTTCAGCTACAATGATAATCTAATTAAATAGTTAATTATTATTCTTCATTGTGTCGTCATGTCATCGTAAAGTTTCAAATTTAATTAAAACGTATCACCGCATAAAAGACCTTTCGGAGTTTGCATAATGAAACTAATTAATTGTTAACATCAGTTTAAATACAGACGGTCACAAACAAAGTTTATTTTAATTATGTTAGTAAAGTAGACTGTTTGGGGAAAGTAGTTAAACTCTGATACAACTCAGTTTTTGCACTATATAGTTACGTTAGGAGATTGCCACAATCGATATTAATTTATAATTATCTCTCATGCTGCCAGCGTTGATATTGCATTGGTCTTCTTGCAGGTTGTCTCTCTTAACTATGTTTTGTGTTGCAGCTTTAACTACATGATTTGGCAAGTCTTCCTGCTATACTGTATAGGTAAAATTCCCTAAAGTTGTCACATATTACGCTTTAATTATCTACAAGAGGGAAAACATTTATAATTTGATTATTTGCGTCTAAGGTGTAAAATATTGTTTCTTACAATATAATATACTGTATTAGTTAAGATATACCCATAGATGTGAAATGTACCTCAAACAAACGGATGCATAGCTGAATATGTACTGTACGTAAGCCTAAAATAATTTCATTATTCGTTTGTGCAGGATAATTCTATGTAATTGTCCGATATTTGTTTCAATTAATTATTAATATTTGTCAACGTATCTGCAGGTAAACCTGTTAACTTGCTAAGATAAAACAAAGTCGTTTTGCATATCATCAAATTACAAAACAAAATAGAGTAACAATCATAACATTACTACGTAAACTCAATCACATTCACATAAATTTAGTTTATTTTCTCTTCTACAGAAAATGCACTCTAAACCTCAGTATATTTCCTTAATGCGTTTACTTGCTCACCTTTTAATTCGGTGTTCCTGATTAATAGTGCTATTGTTTTGAAAGAAAGTGTTGTGCGTCTGGCTGTTTTTATCTAGATTTTTTCTTATTTAAACTTGGAGTATTAAACTGTTTAACTTATTTACATAAAAGCAAGAAGCGTAAAATGTTTAAAATTTCGTTGTCAACGGTAAAGTGTCTCTGGAGCTAATAGTATAAAGAACTTTTCAAATAAATCTTAGTACAACAACAATTCTGTATAAATACAAACTGCATATTTTTGTTATTAGAATAAAACATATTTGAACTCAAACGTTGTTGACAATTTAAGATGATTTCATTTTCCACTTCATAAAATATACGGTGCGGACAAAAGACGTTTTACAGCTTCAGAAAGTTCAATGCCAGTTAACTACCTTTTACAACTGTGAAGGCAATTCACCACTCCAATCTACAGTTAATGTATGTAACAATAAACCACAACTTTTCTTGGCAATCATCCAAAGATATAAAGTTTGTTGGGCGATGCTTTTTAATATAAATATATTTTTAGTCTTGCAACTACTTTTATGAATGTTAATGCTTAAAGACAAAACTTGATTGCGTTTGTACAACAGACTTTTCTGCACAAAACAAATAGTCTGGTAGACGTAACTAAAATTTGATTATAGTGACAGTAATACTGGCAGATAAAAGAAAATTGCATTCTATTTTAATAAGATTAAATAACTTTTTATAGATTTAACCTCATTATTTAAAAAAAAAAGTTTCAGTCAGGTTAGTCAATTGGTTTTGTCAATTGGTTCAGAAAATATTTAAAAATATAATGTTTGTATTCTTAGTTTTGATCCTTAGATTCTCTCCTTACATCCTTGATCCTTACATAAAAAAAGTCAGTAAATACATAATATATTGTAATTTTTGATAAAAATTAAAATTTTTATAAGACGCGACATAACTAAAACTTTTCAGATTTTTCAGTATTCTGTTACCTTGTTAAATATTTTGTTTATACGCCTATGTGAACCAAGTTAAAATTTATATTTATGTCATTTTACTAAATAAAGAGTTTTTTCTGCATATAAAATTAATAAAAAGACAGAAATGAATTACTAATAAAGTTGCTTGCAAGTGCTAATACAAATCCGTAACAATTTAATATACATTATTTGAAAAGACCAAGAGAGACAGAGTGAAATTAAATGCAGCCTTAAATACAGACTTTAAATGTAAATTGATTTATTTTATCGATAAAGCTAATTTAGATTTTAAATACAAATTATGAAGGGTTATATGCAATATTATACAGTTCGATTCATACGACGTTTTATAAATCGCACATAATTACAAAATAAAAAAATTGTAAATTCATTAATATAACTTCTATTTGAGTCTTGAGACATTGAGTACTTTGCAGACATAATACAACAAAATGCGCCTAAGTAGGCCGCCATTGTAAGTATAAGGAAATTAATTAATTTCTGACTCCCACTAGGAATGGTTTCTGACAAGAAATTGAGTTCCTAGGTCTTAGTTTTAAGTTGTTTTCTTTTTATACTACAACTGAAATGTTTGGCTGTAATTTAAAAGTATGTAAATAATCCACATATGAATGTGTATTCAAAAATGTGTAAACAAGTAAAAGTTGTTCCATGTGACATCTATATTATATTTTCTCAATAATAAACATTAATTAGTGTTTGTAATATTTCAGAGCAGTTCAGTTCCCAATTAAAATTTCTTGCAAACAAATCACAAAATATGTATTTGTATAGTTCATGTTTCCTTTTTGTTTGATAATTTCAACTGCAAAGTGTGCAAACAAATCTTGCCAAATAGTTTCTACATTTTAAATAGTAGAACTGTTTAGTAACTGAAACTGGAAAGTAAATGAGAGGCTTACCAAATTATTAATATCTTTATATTCATTTAATAGGTTAAAGTATGTTCTATACCTACATAAATAGTGCGAATAAAAAAATTTACAAAATCTAATTGTATTTCAGTTCTGATTCTCTCTTACCATATATTACAACACTTTTACTCAGCATATGAGCACAAGTGTTGTATAATTAAAAAAAAAAAACTCATACTGCATTTTCAAATCAAATTTAATAAGACAAACATTTATAACAACTTATTTATTGCTATAACTATTAGTTTAACTTTTTTTTTCGTTTAACGTTTTAAAACTATTTCTATTATAAAAATAAAGTTTAATTGAAAATCTAGCTTGCTCTTCAGTGTTTGGAAGCACACACTACGGTGCACAGTATTGATTGTATAAGAACGAAATAAACCTATACTAATGGGCAAGTGCATATATCGTAACCCACGCTTACTGTCAACAGAATGCAGCATACATTTATCAAAAATTGTATACTATACATTTCAATACCGATTACCTTGTTACGTCTTGTCATTGACATATTGATAATCACAAATATACCAATAACCAATATAATTAATATCAGTAATTAAATATTAAATAAATATTTATTAAATTCATTTATGAAGGAATATTATTAATCAAAACTACAAAGCTTGCATAAACAAGTTATGCAGTTGATGTAACATTTCTAATAACCAGGATGTAAAAACGGACGTAACGATTCTTTCAACGGATGTATTGAATTTCTTCATATTTCAACAAGCATTATTCCATAGCAATCAATGAAACAAGCGTACAAAGATATTGCAATATATGTCAATTGCCCAGAAATGATAATTCAATCAGACCAATCAAAAGTTAGGGCTCCTTCACACGAAGCCACTTAGCAGCGCCACTAAGAAGCGCTTCCGTCGACTAAATCTAGAAATAAATGGTAGGTTTCACACGTCGCCACTTTTTTAGTCGCTCGGAAGAGAAGCGATGCGTGGCGCGTAGCAGCGCTGCTACGCGCCACCGGTAGCGCGTCGAAGCGCTGCTGGCCGGCGTTCACACAATATCAGTCTTGATTGATCAGCTGAAACTTGCAGATGTGCTTAAGTTTTATTTATTGAAGAAATGGCGTCTGAGAGTGACATAACGGAAAAAAATAACATTGAAGATTTTATAAATGAAGTGGAGAATTGGCCTGCTATATGGGACCTTAAACATTTATAATACAGCAATAAGATTGCTAAACGGAATTCCTGGGAAGCTGTAATTGTGAAATTTATTCCAAATTTTAGTGAAATGACTGAGGCAGAGAAAAAAGCTATTGGTAAGTAAAAAGCAACTACCGGTACTTAATCATATTACGATTTGAAGAGAACATTTTATACTTTCATTTGATGTAAGGTAAATCTGATTTACTCTTCGTAGGCTATTTAGGTCTTTCCGTGAAATATTAACATTTCACTGAAATTCTTCCCACGCCACAGGGTCTGGAAATGTGTAGTACACATAAGAGAGTGTTTAACGTAATTTGTATTAATTTGGTGAAATAAATTGAAATACATTATTTTATAAAATAAGGTTATTTTAAAATTTTCAAGTATACAGTTCAATTAATTTTATAATTTAGTCTCTACAATTTTGTATTATAAAATTTTATTTTTGGGTAAAGCATGTAAAAATATTCCTAATTAGTTTTTCAAAAGAGGTATGTATTTTTGTTAGCGGTTTTGTAGTAGGAATATAAAAACTGGTGTTTACTAAACAACAGTTTTGAAATTGACATATATTTTTATACACCTTTATTTAGAACTAAATTACAAAATTTGTATGTTTGCTATTTTGAAAAAAAAATACAAAAAATTTGGACTAATTTTTATGTAGGCTCAAAGTTTTAATTTTTTTCCGTTAGTGAACATTATTTTGCTTCCTGACCTAATAACTTTTTAAATTTTACATCAATCAATTTTTGAGTTGCATATATGAATTCCTTGGACTTTTTTCTGTAAAAAAGCTATAAAATTACTATATTAAGCGAATTTATTTCTACCTAACGACTGATAGTCGGGAATGTGATAGTTACCTATTTTCTAGTAATGCACACATTGAAATTTAGCATAGCAACGAGAAGCGACACATTGGGCGTGGAAGCACTACTACGGCCGTAGCAGCGCCACAACACCGGCTACTGAGAAGCGCTACTAAGTGGCTACGTGTGAAGGGAGAACCAACCACCGAGAAGCGCTGCTAAGTGGCTTCATGTGAAGGCGGCCTTAAATAGTCCAATTAGAATGGGATACAAAAAACACGTGGAAAAGTATGGAGGGAGGGTCTTAAAATAGCACAGGATATGTCTGAAATCAACTAGACTTCAAGCAATCAACTTTTCAACACCTAGTCAAAACTTTCAAGGTGCATCAGTTTTGCTTTACCATACTCATTTAATAAAATACTTTCATGATCAGTAACAGAAGATAAGTCATCCGATTAAATATAACCATCAAACTAAGTTTTCAATCATGCTAAATCAGCAAATGGATTCAGGAACAATCAAAACCAAGGATATAGAGTGCATTGGGAATGTTTAAAATAAAAACAACTATAAAGTGAAAGTGTCATGTGTGTTATTGAGGGAAAATTATATAAGTTCATGTAAAATTCATTTGTTGTGAAACAGATCTCGAGAGTTAAAAATTAATGTCAAACGAAATCATATCCAGGTTACTATTTCAGAAATAAAATGAAAATAAGAAAACCATTAGAACATAAATACTGTAAGTGTGTTGAAACTGTTTTATTAGAATTATCTGAAAGGAGGGGGTTTCTAAGCTCCTCAGTTCCGATTCAACTTGATAAACATTTCAAAGCTTACAAAACTGTAGTAATAAAAATGAATTGCTGTTCCTTTGTAAGCGCATCACTTGAGAACTGATGGACCGATTTGGTTATTTTTGGTTTTAAAATGTTCGTAATAGTCCGAACTAGGTTTTTATAAAAAGAAAAATGTGAAAAGTTTCCCGAAATAGTTTCGAATTTTGAAAAACTAAACCGCTTCTTTTGTATGGACCCAAGAACATAGCGCACAAAAACAGCTGTTCATATACAAAGATTGGCAACACGTCACGTTTGTTTAGATTCATTACCATAGCAACATTACTTATCAGTTTATTATTCTTCATAACCAACAGCTTTTTTAGGTCAGATTGACCAACTTAAAGCAAACAAAAACAAAAATCAACTAATGCTCACTGTATTTTAATTTAATTCTTTCAAAAACTGGGTTGTTACATATTACAGGCTGTATAAAACAGCTATTTTGGATCAAAAACTGAACATATTTGTAGGTTAGGCCCAAGATGTATTGAGTATCTTGGGTTAGGCCTAAAATGAATCAAAACACGTTTATTTGGAACCAATTGGGCTAATTTAAAATTAGGTTTTTACAATTCTTCACAACTATCAGTTTTTCTTTTTAGATTTGGTAAAAGCAAACAAAAAGTTTACTGTATTATCTATAGGCCTAAAGGTTTACAAAATCTAAATCTAAATTTGTGTAGTAGGTTTTTAAGTGGCATACAAACCATTTTAAATTGGATTACTTAAGTCAATGTAATGAAATGGAATAACTACCCTTTAAATTAAATCAAGCAATAGCGAAGCATTGCTGGGCCCACTAGTGAATTAATAATAATTTAAAAGGATTAAAAGTGTGTCAGGATTTTGATTAGAGATTTAGTCTGTACTGGTGGTTAAGTACCATATTAGTAATTGATTTCATTAATTAAATGTCAGGAGAGGTGAATACAACACCACCAGCTTAGCTTTCTTTAGCAAAAGTAAACATTTGTTTGTGTATCGATTTTTGGAAGGGACTTATTATAATTTAAAATTATTATATCGAATGAGAGATTAATGTTATTGTTGTTAAATTGTAATGTTATTTTAGATTGTACTTGTTAATTTAATTTTATTTAGAAGGTTATAAACTGTAGAAAATTATTTTTGAAGTAATTGTCATAATATATAAAACCTACCTTTTGAATGGTCTCTGTATTTATTTAGTTTCATTTGGAGTCATAATGTATCCCAAGTTAAATTTTAATTCGTAAGTCAAATATGGTGGAAGCCCCAACATTCAAAACTTTCAAAGAATTAAATAAATTTAAAAACTAAGCTTAAACTCATAAAACGTTACATGGTGCATATATTTAAAACATCATAACCCTTACAATCTCTAGTAACTGAAACAACCAGTTAAAATATTGTTTAGCTTAATATAGGAAAGGATGAACTTGGTCTAGCATTAAGAAGCCTAGCATTAGCATTTAAAAGAAGACGACTGAAGAACACCCACTTCAAGTTAGTGACAAGAAGGTGAGAAAATGAATGAAAAGTAAATTTGCAATTGAATAGTTATTTTTGTAATATGGCTACAAAAAGCGTTCCTTGAAAAAGTGATTGTAAAAACATATAAAATAAATTAGTATAAGCAAGTTTTAAACTACAGTATTATGATAATTAATTAATCTAAATAATTAGTTCTGTACTATCCATTATTGATATTAAAAATTCCACAAAATTCTTTTTCTACGCTTTAAAATTAACTGTTTTCCCAAAAAAACCTTTACTTTCTAAAAACAGTAATGATTGTTCAGCATTACTTCTATAAAATCTATCATCATATGCAGTGAGGCTTTGTCCACCGCCGCCTTCAACTACATCTTCGTCCTTATACTTTCCAAACAGCATCATAAACTGACAAACAACTATACAAAAATATACATAAAACAAACAGAAATTCATTTCCTCTTCAAACTGGTTTAGGTTCATTCTTTCAACACATCCTAATTTTTCCAAATACGAGTTTAAGGTCTCCAGATATAAGTTGTACAACTCCGGTAACCGATGTTCGCGCACTGAAGGTTGAATACTGGTCCAAGTAAAATACTGCAGGTCGATTCCTAATGATCCGTAAATCGCGATTTGGAAATCGATTAATTTCACATTTTCAATATTCCCGCCTTCGTCGTATTTAAACATAATGTTATTCGTCCAAGTGTCTCCGTGGTTCATTACGTTCAAAGTTTTTCTTCGAGAATATATTTTTCTCACGTCATCCAAACACGTCTCATTGTATTGTCGACACATGTCACTGAACCTTTCAAAACCTTTCCAATTTTTAACAACGTTTTGGAAGTCTGTACACTTTTCTTTAAAGAAAATGCTGAACTTCGCCGAGTCTAGTTGTAACAACATTGTATCTCCTATGGTTTCGACAAATGTGTGGTTATGTTTATCTAAAACTACGGACACTGCGTGAAAGTAAGCAAGAGACTTTAACACCGCTGCACTGTGTTCAAAATCCAACTGTTTTAGTTTATCACACATAATATATCCTTCTACAGCTAAATCTTCCAATACTAAAGTAGATTTTTCTCTAGAAGGAAAGTGATTCGGTACCAAATCGAAATTACTGGTTAACCTTTCCACCAATGGAAAATACTCGTAATACATTTTCTGTTCTCTTTCAATAAAGTTTTCTTCTTTCACCATGTCTGCTAGTGGTCCATTTTCGATTGGTACTTTAACAAAAAATGTCTTTTGTTTAGTACTGTTGTTGTTTCCATTTTCTTTGTACTTTATTGTGGATTTATAAACTTCACTAGCAAAGTTTTCGCCCACCGATAGTGCTGGTGCTATTTCAAAGCTATTTATCTCGAAAACAGATTTCCCTGTACCTGTTAGAGCGTAGAGGAAGAAGTCTTTGTTCAACCATTTTGGTGGTGTAGTTTGTCCCATGCTGAAATATAACAGAATATCGACTGAACAACATTTTTCAAAATACTAATACAAGGACAAAACACACAATGGATTATAAATTACAGAATGTATCAATTTTTAAAGTTAATCAATGACTTAAGAAAGAACTATTTAAGCTAAATATTGTTGCAGTTAAATGTTGCAAAACATATTTTATAAAAATCACTAGGGAGGGATGTCACCACAATAATTTGAAAACCCAAACAGTTTGGCAATTTGAGATTTGATAACCTTCTTCAAACTGCAACTATTGTATTTGGCTCAAAGAGTTAATAAAATTCAAAACCAAAAGCAATAATTTTAAATTAAGGAACTGGGGATTGTCGATACAATGTTATGTTTTCAGTAAAAAAAAAAAATTGTTCTCAAGTGTTAACATTTGAAAAAGGTAAGTAAAAAGTTCAACTTCAAAGTTTGGCGAAATTGAAATATTTCTGTACCAAATAAATACTTCCAAAATTTTGTAATTATTGCTCCCGGAAGTTGTTTCAACTGTTGTTGCTGGCAGCACTGATTGTTATTGACAAAATGTATACTCTGCTTATTATTCTCATTACAACATTGTGTTTAATTATTTCCTTTCCATTAACTCAGTAAAGTGATACACACGCTGTTGTACAAAATACGAAGATTTTAAAATGTTATTATACTCAAAGTAGATTATAAATGCTATTTAGAGAGATAAGTTTCCAAAAATTTTCCGGACAACCAGGAAAGTTGGGAAATGCGGTTAAAATTTCTAGGAAATTTAATATTTTGAACACAACCCCGACTAAAGAACCATAACAAAAAAAGTGGGAGTGAACCATCCGCTATTTCTTTTACTCCTGGCCTTTTACAAATACAAAAAAAAAAAAAACACTTGTAAGTCTAAATTGAATATTCATCTCGAGATATTCCCTCCTGAAAATTTGTTTCTCAACTAACCTTCTCTTAGAATGATCCTTTTCTCAATAACTGTTTTTTACTTTATAACATAAAGAGGGGTACTTAGTCCTAGGTTAAACTTGTTATAAGTTTTTAGTTGTAGCTCAGGTATCATTGAAGATGGTGATTTGTCTTTGAAACGTATTTGATTATTGTGTGTGTGAGAATTAGTGTATTTTTATAATTTTATTTATTTTAATAATTCCTTCTCATTCGTCAAGCTCAACGTTTATCAATAACTAAGTGTGGCTAAAATGATCGAAATGAAGATAACTGGTTTTATTGTTTAATTATCATATTATATAGTAATGGAAATTGTTTAACTAATAATTAACAACAAATTATAGAACGTAACGAAGTAAATAATTTATTCATTTTAGGTATTTTAGCCTCTGGAATAGTGAGTACGAAAAATAATTTAGGTACGTGTTTTTTACGGATACACAAGTAAGTGACAATATGACTTTTCATTTTTTTTATGTTTTATGATTGGTTTTGTGTTTATGTTTGTATGAAATATTTTAACTATGTTCAGCTGAACTGAACCTTTGTGTAGTGAAAGCTTTGATAATGGTCTGAACAAGAGTGATCGAAACCGGTCGTCCACGAAAAAGTAATTAACTAATGTGAATTTAATTTTTTTTAAAAGGTACGTACCTAAATTATAAGAAGTAAATAACTTCTTACAAAAAATAATACTTTTCAATGAATACAATACTTTTACAATCAAAAAGTAACTTTATTTCTGTATACAAGAATATATTTGAAATAAACGTTGATATGTTAATTTGTAATCCTTAAATTCCACAATCTATAAATCTCATCACCATGAACTGTTGTCAATTTTGACCATCGATAAAGTTAAAAGGAGTGTTCAAGGAGAGCCTTCTCTAGTGACATTGCTCATACTATGTAAATACAAAAAACAAACTTAGAATCCCTCATTGACAATATATTTGCCCAAATTAATGAACTACATTGAATACTCATAAAACCTGGATAAAAAAGACAACTGTTGCTTGAACAAGTCAATCATTTGTTTATATTGAAATAAGCACTATCGTAATAGATATTAAATTTTCATAAGTTATTGGTCCTTTAAATATTTCATATGAAAAATAGATGGAGTTTAGTTTAATTTGTGGGTAGTTTAAAAGATTTACACAGGAAAAGTAGGCCTATGTGATGTATTATAAAAATGTTGATAATATTTCAAATTGAGCTGGATAGAAATAAATGCACGACTGTTTGGGAATAGCAGTAATCTGGATGTTGCTTGTTATATAGCTTTGAGGCTCCACAAATTACGAAATAGCGAAACTATTTATTTTTTATTACACTTATACGGTAAACTAAATTCGTATTTGTTATCTGTTGGTTTTCAACATTAGTTTTTGAGGTTATGGTTTCATAACCTCATTACGATGGAAACAGCTGTTGGGTTTTACCATCAATATTGACAGCTAAGAGTTATTCAAGAAGTTTGATAGAGACGTTTATATTTTCAACACAACATTATTTTCAAAGCGATGTTTTTTAAACGAAAAATGTGATCTATGTGAAATTTTTTGTATGGAAACCGTAATTGTTTTCGTAGCAATTAAGAATTATTTGACAAAAAAATTTCAAATAAATGTTGAAAAGTTTTAGGATAAAAATGAATATACATGCAAGATAAAAGCCTCATCTTTGTTCTACGAAAATAATATTTTAATAGTAAACTGACTGTTTGAATATAAAATATAAAATTTACAAAATAATCGAACATACAATGAATTGAATTCTACTATAGCAATTATTTACGTACTTGTTTATGAAACATAACAAATATATAAATACTATTCTAAAAATACTTACATTTTTTGTCAATAATACTCCACGTAGTATTGGAAAACTAACTTCTAATACAAGAAATAAACCCAAAGCACAGCTAGTGTACTGCTTTACGCTCAATTCTTTAATGTTGTCTAATAAGTTTTGTAACGTTTAAGGTGTTTTATTCATGTTTAAATTAACTGATTATTTGTTATCTCTGAACTTAAAACAAGACTGTAATTGTTATTAAAATGTGAAACTGTTTGCCGTGTACAAATAAAACAAAGAGATACCAGCTAATGAAGTCGCTCATATATAAGGCTGCAGTGTCAGTAAAGTAAACGGCCTGAAGGTTATAGTGGCTAAATATAAACATTGGTAATATTCAAAAATATTTGAGTGTATACATTTCACAATACTTTACAATAAAATGATTCTATCCGGTTAACACCAACCTTTTTTATTTTTATTTTGAGGGACTTCTTAGATGACAAACCGGATCAACTTGTAACTCGTTTCTTTAGTTAATCTACTAAATATATACTATAAATAATTCGGCCATGCAACTGAATCGCTGACGTGAGTTGAGCAAATTTCCAAAATTAAGTTTATAGGCCTATGTTTTAGGGTTTCAACCAACAATTTGGAAAATAGGTCTATTCACGACGATGCTGAATTGCTGCAAAATGGTTCGCACGCCATTCCGTATATTGTGAGTATCTTTAACACACAAAGCATTGCGTGCTTCGCACGCCATCCCCGATGGGAGTATCTTCAATACACCATGAATTGCGTGCTTCGCACGCCAACCCTACTGTAAAATCCACCACATGGCTTTGAACCGGGTACTTTTATGGTATATTACGTTTTGATCGATTTTTGGGGAACCAAGCGAGCTATAAGGTCGTGTAAAAAAAGAAAATGTGCAGAATAACATCCTACATTTATATTTGTAGAAGAAAGTCTAAACAAATCATTCTCGTAGGAAAAACCTCAGCAAATTGTTACTTCCGGTCAAAAAACGTACTTCCGGTTGTTGGATTTTTTTGGTGAACGAACTAGTCTGAGCGACGTAGACAACCAACATGTGTACCAAATTTGAACCAAATCGGACTTAAAATGCGGCCGTTAGAATGCTTGCACATGTACTCCTATCTATCACTGCACCGGCACTCCTTATTTATTTATCTGATCGAAAATACGTTTTGATGTCAATAAAATTATTATATATATATATGTATATATATATATATATATATATATATATGTTCGCACTATAACGGCCACATTTACGTGCTATTTGGTAAAATTTGGGTTTCTAAGACGTTCAGATGAGTAAGTTAGCATAATAAACCCAACGACCGGATCACGTTTTTTGACGAGAAATAACAATATTTTTTTGCAATTATTCATACTAGAATGACATTTAAAAAAAAATTAAACATTGCATATTTATTATTCGGCACTTTTGTTTTTTTACACGACCTTATAGCCAGTTTAGTTCCACTAGAGATGTAACCTATTGACAGTGGTCAATGAGCTCAGATTTGACATATTTTGAAGTGTAACTAAAATTTGTATTTATATATTATGTGTATATGTGTTCACACTCTAACGGCTTACATTATAGAAACGTGAAATTGCTTTCTCTTGACTCCAACGTAAATTTAAACATGATAAAGCGGATTTGAAACCATTCTGTCTGTGTCTAAACCTCACAATGTTTTTGTAATGAAAATAATTCATTCAGTGCTATGATTGGCCTTATTGTAACGCGTTACAATAAGCCTCTTATCGTAAACCAAATGCATAGAACGGGAGTCGTTAATGAACACCGATGAGCCTGGTTTCTAGAAAACGGTAACGAGTGTCAAAAAATATTATATATAAATAAATATATATATATATAATTGTGTCCGCATTATGACGGCCGCATTTTACGTTTGACTTGGTTCAAATTTAGTACACACGTTGTTTTTCTAAGTTGCTCCGACGAGATGGTTAGCAAAAAACCATCAACAACCGTACTTTTATTGACTGGAAGTAAAAATGTTTTGAGATTTTCCGTACGTACGTTTGTTTACTCTTAAATATTACAATACGAACTAACAAGAACAAACTTATTGCACCATATTGTGAAGGCAAGCTCGAAACTGAACTTCTAGATATGAGTATGATTTACAGTTTTGATATTATTTATGTAAATATACTACTTGCATGAAGTACAAAGCCCTCTCAATAGATGCTGCAAGTATCTTTCTGTCGTGATATGTAATATTTTTCTTGTGACCTTATGATACGTAATTTAAGTTAAATATTATGAACACCCATACAGTGAAACTGACTAAAAGATAACATTCCTTTATTCGTTATCTCTGTAATCTCTTTCTTTTGAATTTGACTTTTTATTTGTCACCAAAATTCTTGATTTACACAAACATACTGTATTGATAAATTATTTTGATTGTGATTTTTTTTAGCACGAGTATAAAAGACATAGAAAATGCTATTAAATATTTAAATTATAAGGTTGGATGTATAATTTTAACAAATGGATTTATTATGTGTTTCAATTGGGTGTCTGCAGATTTAATTTATCAGAAAGCGCTTGTTTAATTTGTCATACGAGAATTTAAATAAATGCCATGTTACCTCAAACTAACATTTTAGAACACATTTTATTTTATCATGATATCAAATCATTATAGTTTCAATAGAAATCTTCAGAGAAGAAAATACAATCAGAACTTAGTGTTTATGGGTGGAATGTGAAGGCCTACTTATAATTACGTTTGAAGATTGTGATAGCATTTAATAACTAAAACCTAAAAATCTTGGAACCCTCAAAACTGAATTTATCAAGGAAACGAGTAACAGAAATAAACAAAACAATTACTGCATATTATGAAGCAATACTGCAATCAACGTATTTATTAATAAATAAATTAATAAAATTTTTTAGATTTGAACTGGATTTATTGAAAAATATATCTTGAAATTCATTTTTCAGTGCGACGTGTGACCGCCGTATCGACACATCGTGGCCCATGCGATCAGTTTTATAAAAAAAGTTGTGTTTTCATACACTATTTAGTACATTGTGAATTGTATTATATTTATGTATTATTGATTTGTTTTTGACGTGTAACGAGACATAAGAGTAAATAAACAACATAGCCTGAAGATGGAAGAATGCTCCCGAAACGCATCTAAGAACTGGAAGAAGAATGAGAATCAGGTATTTATTTAACTTAATATAAATATATGTATATATTTCGGAAAGGGAAATGAACTGTGTCATAATAAGTTATAACGATTAATTAATTATGCCTATATAAATAACAAATTAAAGCTGTTTAAAGCCAAGAAAATACGTTAGTTTTTATCTCATTCTAAGCGTTATTATAATACCTGCAATTATTTTATTTTTGGAGTATAAAATGAAATTACCATTTACAATGATGTAACTTAAGGTAAAACTAGGAGAGTTAACGCACATTTAAATAAATATAAGGAAACAAATAAAAAGTTTTTGTATTTTTTTTAGTACATTTCAGTTGCTAATTTGTTGTATTTCTGTAATTTAACACGACGGCAGAAATAGAACAAAAAAAGAGTTTTTGCAAAATCTCTCCTAACAGGGTTGTTGACATTGATTACAACGGTAGGAGAGATTTCTGACAAAAACGATAAACTTAAATTATATATATTTTTTTTTTTTTAACTTCCCGCTACCAATAAAGGGAAGTTATTGATTTCGGTCCGATTTTCGAAAGTCGAGTTTTCATTAAATCTCAACGTTTTGAGGTCCCAGGAAGCCATTCTGACTATTCCCGCCGAGGTGTCCGACCGTGTGTGTGTGTGTGTGTGTGTGTGTGTGTGTGTATGGATGTATGTGTGTAAATAAATTTTTGTCGTACAGTTTCTCAAAAACGAATTAACCGATTGAATTCTACGACATGTCATTCGAAAGGGTGTATCAAAACTTAGATCTGATTAGATTTGAGAGTTAATCCATCGAGCCAATCCGAAGAAATTTAAAAAAATAACCTAATTTTTTTTTTGAATTTTTATGTTTTTTAAAAATAACTTTAAAGCGTGCGAAAAAATCATAATAAAACCATGTATACATTTTTTTTGCTTAAAAAACTGCGTCGACTGCTTTTTTGAAAATGAAAATCGGACGACGAATTCAAAAGTTATCGTTGTTTAAAAATTCACAAATTTTGTTTTTTTGGTATTTTTTGGTATTTTTTTAACATATCTTCCAGATTTCTCAACCAATCAATATAAACCTGTACATTTTCTTTTTGTGCTTTAAAAACTGCGTAGAATGCTTTTTTTTAAATGAAAATCGAACGACGCATTCAAAAGTTATCGTTGTTTAAACATTCACAAATTTTCGATTTTTGGTATTTTAACAAAAAAACTCATTTTAAGCGTTTAAAATTCAAACTAAGCGGGAAGTTCTAGGGTTGGCCTGCACGGTCAACCAATTTCCAGATTTTTTTTAATGCAAATATTATATTACTTTGATTAAATTTTACAAAATAGATTTTGTAATATGTAAAAAATAACCGAATTTATAATAACATATACAAATTTTCAATTTTATGTTTTCTTTTCTTTGAACTTTTTTGAAAATGTTTTAATAACTTAAAAAGTAAAAAGTAAAATGCATCTATTGTATCGTTTGATTGATTCCTAAACAGCAGAACAGAATAAATCTGCTTTCATTTTTACAATTTCATTTGTTTTTGTTTATTAACCGAAATTCTCGTCATCCACAATCGATGCACTTAATGTTGTAAACGGTACAACTTTCGTGCAACCAATTGCCACAAGTAACACATTTAATCCAATCACACTTCGATTTCGTCTTTGTTACAGTTCCAGATATTCAGTGCACACATCTTCGTTGTCCTCGCTAACATGGTCTGAGATGTTCCACCCTCCATCCTATTCGTTTGATGTGGTTAATGTTAAAGATTCGTCAAAATTCAACCTTTATTTTAGTGTTTCTTTTCATACAGATACAAATTTTAACTTCCAGATTTTCTTTTTACTTGCACTCTAATGCACACCTTTGTGCCGAATTTCTACCAATACGGGAAGTGCCTTATAATTTTGATGGTGTGTAAGTCTTTAAGAAACATTACAATTCTCCCATTTAAAAAAATGCTTAGTTTTGAATGTTCAATTAGTACTAACCCATGTAATATTAATCTTTGCTTCAAATATTAAAAGCCTATCTTGAATAAGCAGAAATATGAGAGTTGAATTGGCTCAAGTAAATTTACAGTTTCATGCTTGTTTGAACTTGTAATGGTGCAATACCATGCTCTCAAATATTATATTTGGATAATATTTATACACAAGAAAGATTCGACAATTTACTGAAATTTGAATTTTTTACATTCTTTTTCTCTATAAATATAAACTGCGTTATTAAATTACAGACTTAAATGACTATTAAACATAATAATAACAAACTTTGTGTAATACTTCACAGAACTTTTAAGAAATGTTTTGTGAGTAATTTGTCATAATAAGGCATATAATAAGGTCCTTTAGAGACATTACTTTACCACACATAAACTATCTATAAAGGTTATAAAAGCTAATGTCGTAAAGTTTTAATGACTTAAACGGGTGAATAAATGTTATTGCTTTAATTAAACTTTCTACTCCTCTATTTCACATTGCAATTTCAGGCATCTATAAACAGATAAATATAAACTTACTGCTGACTCAACTTCCACTTAAAACAAGCCGACTAAAAAATTTGACTTTTTAAATCTTCTACAACAAACGTTTTTCATTTCTAAAGAATAAAAGCAATTAAGTATTGCGAAATCGTGGTATGTTACATGATTTATTTTAAAAATATATCACAATTAAAACATGTTTTTAAAGGAAACATGGATGCACATATTACTGCACATATTTGACTAAAATTATTATCGTTGTTAGCAACGTAGGTACACTATTCTTGAGAAAATTTTAGTGAATTTCTAATTTTTAAAATCGAACCAAGTTGTGTAAATAAATTATGTGAAAATAAGAATAGACAGGAAAATTATATAAAATATAATTCATATCAGCACACAAATGTGTTTTTTACTTTCAAAAGTGTTCCATTATGGTTAACTCCTTTTGAAAATCTTCCTGAGTTATCTTTGCATTGGTTTCTTACATCTATTAACTTAAATATAGTATTATCCAATTTTTTAGCTTTGCTGTCTGCTAGAGTGGATAGTGAAGGCAACGTGTGTTTTCGTTCTTTGAAAAAAAAAACAAAAAAAAAACAACCCCTTTATATCTTGGAGCATTTAATTGCCCGATACATTTAAATTTGCCTGCGATTTAAAGCGATATTGTACTGAAACAAGTCTCCGAATTTGGGAAAATTAATATACATAAATTCAATATTTTACTTGTGTTTCAAATGTGTAAAATTATTATCACGATAGAAATAATATGTAATGACGTGAACATAATCGCATCCAAGCTCACTAAAATTTTTAGCCATCAAGATAAGTGTATTAAAAAAGAGGGTTAAATATCATAATGGGACTTTAAGACGTAAATGTAATATGTTACTAAAGTTTTTTGTCAATATACTGTCAAAACTGTCAAATATACAAAGGGATTATATCGGTGGGGGTTAGAGGAGGAGTAGAAGCTTCCTGGCATACATTTCCTAGAGCCACAAGATGACTAAATGCATTACAGTATACGCTTTGATTTCTTGAAAACATATCACATTTTGTATTCAAATTACTGAAAGAGATATGCAAAATCGGAATATGGGCATTTAGTTATCTTTAAGGTGTACCTCAAAAAACCTATTTTCAAAATTCTAAAATGAATACGTCATCCCATCTCAGGACTACTTAATTTACACATACAACTCATAATACTTCAAAATAAACTCATTAAAAAACACGTTGGTTAATTTATTTGTAAACATTCCACAACTGTAACAACTGTCATATTAACAACGTTTAGTAATCTCTATCTAAAAATGTAATCAAATTGTGTCTTTCTGTCTGTGGCGGCATCACTTGAGAACGACTGAACCTAAAAAATCTGTCGTTTGATCCTTTGGACGTGGCATTTCTTCGGAAATGTTTAGGAGAAAGCAGTATTCGAAAAAGTCCATTCTTTCAAAAGTGAATATTTCGTCATTAGTGATCGAATAACATTATTTAGCCCTCTTGTGGGCCCGATTCTGCGTATAACTTTAGACTGGTAGAATCTATATTTAATTTGAGATATAGATATTTCAACTAGTTAAAGGTCTGCTCCAGTAAATGAGAAAGCAACCGGAAACGCAACAGCTTATCTAAACAGTGCAATTTCTTGCAGCTGAACGCTTTGACATTGCCTCATTTCAAACCATTTTGAAAGTCTATCTTTTGTAATTGAGTGTTGAAAAAAAACTGAATATTCTTTATAAAATTTCGGATCCGGGTTGCAAATTATTTTTCATTATTACATTTTATTGTGTTAGGGAAAAAATTCAAACTTTGTACTTACAAAATGTCAATTACATAACAAACCAAAAGCATTTAAAAAAATCTGGAAATTGGTTGACCGTGCAGGCCAACCCTAGAACTTCCCGCTTGGTTTGAATTTTAAACGCTTAAAAATGAGTTTATTTGTTAAACTAATACCAAAAAACGAAAATTTGTTAATTTTTAAACAACGATAACTTTTGAATGCGTCGTTCGATTTTCATTTTTAAAAAAGCATTCTACGCAGTTTTTAAAGCACAAAAAGAAAATGTACAGGTTTATATTGATTGGTTGAGAAATCTGGAAGATATGTTAAAAAAATACCAAAAAATACCAAAAAACGAAAATTTGTGAATTTTTAAACAACGATAACTTTTGAATGCGTCTTCTGATTTTCATTTTCAAAAAAGCAGTCGACGCAGTTTTTTAAGCACAAAAATTGTATACATGGTTTTATTCTGATTTGTTTCGCACGCTTTAAAGTTATTTTTAAAAAACATAAAAATTCCAAAAAAAATTTAGGTTATTTTTTTAAATTTCTTCGGATTGGCTTGATTGATTAACTCTCAAATCTAATCAGATCTAAGTTTTGATACACCCTTTCGAATGACATGTCGTAGAATTCAATCGGTTGATTCGTTTATGAGAAACTGTACGACAAAAATTTATTTACACACATACATCCACACACACACACACACACACACACACACACACACACCCACACACACACACACACGCACACACACACACACACACCCTCTCACACACACACACACACACCCCCACAGACACGCACACACACACACATGGTCGTACATCTCGGCGGGAATAGTCAGAATGTCTTCCTGGGACCTCAAAACGTGGAGATTAAATGAAAACTCGACTTTCGAAAATCGGACCGAAATCAATAACTTCCCTTTATTGGTAGCGGGAAGTTAATTATTGGTAGCGGGAAGTTAAAAATGTAAATTGCAAGACGGATGCGTATTGTGACTGTTCTTAAAATGAGACCTTGCAAACAATTTTATGATAAAAAGTAAACGAAATAAATGGTTTGAAATTTAACATTGCTCTAATGGAATAAAAATCCAAGATGGCCGCCACTACAGCCGACCCTTAAGTTCTTTCAAATAGCTTCTGAGCCAATTCTGTGGGTTCTGTAGTTTAGGAGTTATAACACAAAAATTTTTCGTTTTTCGTAAACTTTTTGGTTTTCCTACTTTTTAAATAGAATTGACTTTTCAAAGGTAGGTTTTAGGAAAATATGGCTACACGTTGGTGATTGTACATTTAATTTACAACATTTATATTTTAATATTTTTTCATGATCTCAAAATAATTTGATTGTTTTTGTTGTTAGTTTTGCTTTATGGTATTTTCTGCCGATATTGCAAGTGGACAAAGTCGCAGGTATCAACGCACTACATTGTATGAGAACAACTTCTTTTAAAACCTTGGAAACAAGCAATAATGAAGAAAGGAAAATTTTATTAAAATTAATTCCATTACGTATGCAATACGTAGAAAATGATCGGTCAGCCGTAACGATTTATTATAATTTGTGGATTGTTAAATTATTTTATGCTTTCATTTGTCTTGAAATTACTACATTATTGTTATTTTTACTCTGAATATGTAAACTAGAAGCAAAGATAGGAACAACGTAGAATATTACAACACAGAACGATATTAAAAATAATTTATGTTTACATAAATTGTTTAACCATGTTCTAAAATATTTTCTCAATATTCATAAGTGACTTCCTGGAAACTCTGACATGTCAGATGCTACTACGTTACACTATTCCATTCAATCTGTTTGCTGATCTGTTAATTAGTATAGTTTGGTTAGTACAGTTAGGCAAGTATAGTCTGGTTAATTAATATGCTTTGCTTTTGATTACATTAAATGCTGACATCTATTCAACCAATCAGAACAAAGCAGAACAGAACATGTATTGGTCCTTCAGCACATGTACAACATTGCAATAGACTTCGTTTCAAACAGGCTTAATTTAGCCTTTAAAACTAAAAACTAACATGACGTATGACCCAGTCATACTAAATATTGTTTTCACAACTTAAATATTTCTCCAAGTTATAAAACCAAGTTTTAAGTTGCTCTTTTAGCCAACCATACAAAATATGATATAAATCATCATCTAACAATCTTCGAAAATTGAACAGTTTAATTCCTTAAGCTAAATGAAAATTCTCGGATTTATTCAACCTATGTTTTGGTTGTTCAAGATAATGACCAAATCTGGTATTGTAATCCCCTAACTGGATACATATGTAAATTATTATTTACATTCATTACCACATCAAAAATATATAAGTTTATAAGTTAAAATACCAGTATTAACAAACAGTAGCTTGCAATGTTCTAATTTTAGATTTTGTTAATATCCTCAAAGCTTTTTTTTAAGAACTAAAATTTCCTATATTCCTATTCCATTTCCCAAGATAAGAAGTCCAAATCTTAAAATATTTAAAAGAAAGCAAAGTATGCAATTTTGTAATATAAAAAATTACTTTACTCTTAAAACTGACTAATAAATAAATAACCCTTGAGAATTCCTTCTTAACATAATAATCTATATGCACAGACCAAGATAGCATACAATCAATTTTGATACCAAGCAAAGTTACAACCTTTTCATATGCAGGTTTATAACTAGGTATATATTTATTTAGTAAAGTGACCAAGATTTTTTGATCTTTCTTCTTTATATAAAAGTGGCTTTCGCATAAATTGTTGAGGAACTTAAACATTAAAACTGAAATCGTTAATTAAAATCAAAAATAATATTATGCCCAACACCGATCCCTGTAAACGCCAAGCGTATAAATAATATTTTTGTAGACTGTAATTTCTTTAATTTTTGTGTAAGATAGATGAAAATACTTACATAAATAATATATTAAATATAAAACGAATTAAAATTTGTTTCAAAAAATATTTAATTAATTGTAGTGTCTGATAGTAATTTTATTATTTATTTACCAACTTATCGCTTGTATTATAAAACAACCAAATATTACAGTTGAAGGTAGCAAAGAGTTCGAAACCATCAGCTTTAAAATCAAACTTGCAGTCTTTAGTACATAATTATTAATATTGCTTCAATTACTTAATACTGTAAACGATTCCACATTAGATTACTGATGTTAATGGTTTTATCTTGAATAGGTAGATCACAACCTGTAGAACCAATAAGATCAGCTGTGATATTTGATTTAACACATAACATAAATTCAATCGATCTCGAATTTAATCAAAAGCTAAAGTTAATCAGGCACTCGTACTACCTGACACTATACATATACTTACGTAATAATTGTCGTAGAGAAATTTCTTATTAAATGGCAAGTTATGGCAATTTCACAACGATAGTATTTTATGCATTATAAATTATATTAAATATTCAATAACACATGAACATTGAACATTATATTAAATTTGTTTTAGTACATATTATTATAAAAGGAGATGGATGAAACTCATATAATTCAAAAGGTTCGGTGCCATAGATATGTAAAAAACAAAACAAAAAAAATAGTATGTTGGCGTACGTTAATTAAGCCAGGAAAATAAAACAGACTAGTCCTAACTAAAATTGTTGCTAAGTTGGTTGTTAAAATAAGCTGTTTAATCTGTTACTTTATGAAACTATTTGCTACGGCAATGGATATACAAATGTATTTTTTTATGTCATGGCTTTATATTTTCTATGCACAAAAGATTTTTCAAAACAAAACGATTTAAATAATTAAAAGAAAACATTTTGACTACATTAATGCCTGTATCAACTAATATCCCTCTGCTTTTCTGCACGGGAAAATGTTAACAAACAATATACAAATATTTAGCTTTGTTTTAATTTATTTCAATTTTAATGATCATTTATCTTTATTTATTTTTTAAATTAGTCTACCACTTCATAGTGATATTGTTTACTTCTTGGAATTTTATGTGTATAATAAATATCTATCATTATTTCCATACAGCTTTCTCTTTGCCATTTGTCTCTACTTTCCTCATAGTTTCAAGTACGATTTAGGAATTTGCTTACAAATAAATTCCAATTAATTGCTATTTCGTTACTTTAATTGGATACAACAGATACTAGTTAATAACAAAAAACGAGTATACAGATAACTTAGTTTAACCCTGGTAAGCTGGCTGATCGGTAAATAGCATTTATGACATCGATATTGATATTCATCTTTTGCTGTAAGTTGCAATGTGAAAAACATTTATGTTTTTTTACTATTCCAAGTTGATTTTTATTTCTTTGGTGTTTTAATGTAGCAAGAATTTAAACAACCCATGTTTATGTTCTACAGACATTACATATATAACTGCATTACAATTGAATAAACATTAATCAAAACTGGGTTCTAACCTAGGATATTTATCGGTACGTGCTACTGAGCTACCAAATCAGCTGACATACCTAGTTAAATGACATCACTGTAGGCCGCAAATAGAATTACAATTTATTTATTTCTTCTTCAAAGTAATATAATCAGTCTGTCACTTTATTACGCCATCTTAGCAATCCTTCCATAGCTCATCTAGTCACAGATGGGCACTTACATCTAGTACTAAACATAGATCTGATCGTACAACAGTTAATACACAAAAACATGCAGTAAATCAAACAAGTGAGGTAACATAGACAAATAAATAACTGGTGTGATCCTTAAGGTCCTGGGTTCTATCCCGGTCTTGGTCCATGTTTTTTTACTTCTTTTAATTTAGGTAAATTAACCCTTGCTGTGGAAGTGTATAACGGAACAATCATCACAATATTTCAACATATTTAAATAACAGTAACTTTTATTGTTATTTTAAAAGTTATAGTAATCAATTTTATGCACGGTTATTTATTAATTTATGTAAATAATTTTGCTTTATGCTATTTACTTTCACATCAATGATGGTAACGTATATTTCATCATTAATACAAAACATTCTCCACTATTTTACAAAAACCTTCAAATGAAAACCTTCAAACATAATAAATAGCATGAAAATGAATCATGGAATTACCATGTTCCATTTATCACGGAAATTTTACAGTATTTTTGTTTTATTTTTATTCTTTCAATTTTGATTATTTTGTTTTATAATTGATATAAAGGGGATTGCCAATGTTATTAACATTAAAATTACAACTACTACTCGTGGTTCAGGTATCGTAACTTTATTTACTGATATTAGGTTTGTAATTGACAAATATATTTTTGGCAGTTGTTAGTGACTGGAATCAGTTCGTTTAATAAAAATGTTGTTGATATTTCTGAGTTGCATTTTGCTGTCTCCTTTTTGACACGTCAGTAAATCGAAGATAATTTCGGGTTCAACTGGGAAACTTTAAAACTAACCTCACTCTAATTGATTGTTGTGACAGTTGACGTTTATTAAAACCTAAAGTTTCTATGTTTTTCTTCACTATTTTGTTGGTTAGTTTCAGGGCTGGTTTCTACTTACTCTTACCAGGATGTTGATGATATAAAGTGAATAAAATGTAATACTATATTTTAAAGTTCAATCAAATGTTTTCAAAATAACTAATATTTGCAATGTTAATAAATTAATTTAAAATACAAACTACTCCAGTTAAAATGCAATAAGATCAAACGATCATTCCAGTACACAACATTTTACACATATTCACACTCAGTTCATTTATTATCCGCTAAAGAACGTCATGTGTAAATAATGCGTGTGTTACATATACACATTTTACATTTAAAAGGATTTCTGGTTCAGATATTTTATCCAAACAACTATAAACCATATACAGAGTGTCCACAACGTGTCTAAAGGGCTTGATGTCTCGGCTTCTAAATGTTTAACCTATTATTTTAAAGGATTGTCTATTTTAAATAACTTGGTGGTTTTAAAATGTTGATAACACATGATTTTTCCCAATATGGCAGTCAACATTAAAATGTTTAACGAAATCTTTAATTTTGTGTTACGTTTACAGATCTTATACATAATTTTAAGACTTTTGAATTCTTTGCATTGTTTACAAACTCAACCGTTTTCCTTCAAATTGGACTTGAAATTTGAATGTGTAGATTTTTGAAAGCCTATCGCCCATTTTGGGTAAAAGGTCAAATACAATTGAAATTTAAAGTCATTTTGAAATGACTTGTTCAATGCAAATTTATAATAAGTGAGTTATTCTTCATAAGCAACAGGTTTTTTAGTTTAGGTTCACCTAAAAATAAATTACACAAAGAACATGACATTGTCACATGACATGTCATTCAAACATGAAATGTGATGTTGGCATTTTGTTGTTACATAATATGAATAAAACAGCTGATTCGGATTAAAAGCTTAACACACAACATAATTTTATGTTAATCCGATACTGAACCAAGACAAGTTTCTTGGAAGCATTAAGTTTCCATTTCCATTAATTATCATAGCAAAAGACTTGGAAAATTTAGAATCAGCTAGTTATTCCTCCAAACTAAAAGTTTGTTTAAAGTTAGGAAAACGTTATCACAAAAAAAAAAAACTCAACGGAAAAGGCTCACTAAATCATAATTCAAACATCTAACACTATTCAAATTATGCTTACTTTATCCTTTACTAGGTCTACCTGACCAGTTTAAAATACGGCTTTATCGTACGAGCCATACATAATTTTAATTACAGTTACATCTTCTTTAGGTCCTAATAAAATTGAATAACTGAAAATTGACTTTCTATTATATGGCCTTCTGCTCATGCGTAATGATCTAAGTCATCTCTGGCCCACCAACGTACCCCTTATCCAAGTTCCTCTTGCCTAATCAATCGTGAGTTCCTAAAATATCATAGTATACAATAATCTATTTACCTTTGCTTTTACGGTTGTTGCCGCGGTGGTTGGCCCTTTAGTACAATCTGAAAATAGTGTTAAGTATCGAATTGGTTATTGATGCCCTAAGGTAGATTATAAACTACCAAAAACGTGCTATTGAAACAAACAATGTTATTCTTGGAGATTAACCTTCACTAAATCAAATCTGTTGTAAACCTATACTTCGTTAATGCATTGTTTTGATACTATTTTCAGAAAATTGTATACAGGTTAAAATTTAAAAAAAATACATATAGTTAAAAAATACTACTTAATGAGAGACACGCTAAGTTAAATGACTAAAAGAAAGTTTAATTAACTCAGTTGTTAAAAGTGATTACTTTACAAATTTAGTTACAAATTTAATGTATAACTTTAACACCTCTCTAACGAGTAGTAATATTTTAATTAGTGAATATAGTCATTATAAATCCAGAAAGGCGTATTGTAATAACTGTGTTTAAGTTGTTGCACGTTAAATTACATGATTTTTACAAAGGAAAATATTTAAAGCACATACATACAATATTAGCTACGTAGATGGCTTTATGAAAATAAATTCGCTTTTGGTACCTGCATATTTGGTCTAGAGGAGTCTTCTAAAGGATGGGCTCATTACGCTTAATGTTTTCAAAGTTTGTGAAAGTTTTTAGAATGTCGAAAACAACCAAGTCATGTTAATATCTTAGGTTAGAATGTATAAGGCAGTAGTATTCAAGTGGATAAAATGGTTTTAATTATACAAATTTTATTAATACCAAAATTCAATATTCAACATTGGCGCGAATTTTAACTGTTTTAAAATATTAAACAATAATTAAAGATAGCCTTAAAGCAAGAGAAGTTCTGAAATATGTTTATTTCTTAGTAAATTTTAAGTCCAATTACTGTAGACTGTAAGCTTTTGTATTTGCATTGGGTGTGTTGCTTTTTTATATGTTTTTTGGGTTGAAGATACTAAAACATAACGGATTTAATAACACGTTAAAAATATTAAGATAAAAATATGGCAACATAAAATTAATCATAAGATCAAAAAAATTAAATCAATAAAAGAAATGAAACAATGAAATTAAAATATGCCTTACAAATTTGTACATTTATATTGTCTTAAAAAAACATTTTGAGTAAGTAAGTGTTACCAAATTTTGCAAAACATTTTACAAGCATGCTCACTTCCGGGTATGTGTGGTAGTCAGTCAATTTACTTTCGGAGATTTTTATAAAAATCAAGACAATTCTGACGTTTTTACTTTCCCAAACAACGATAAATAAGAAATACGTAAAAACATACATTACCTACACTATTTGGCGAAAGTGTGGTTTCTACTAATAGTTCTCACTGTGGGATCTGTACATATTATGACTGGGAGGGAGGGTAAATTTCTTTGGGGGAAAATGTTGAGGAAACATTCACATAAGAGGACAGGACGATCAAATTAAAATGTATAGTTTGTAAGGAGAGCGTAGATACTCAGTCACTATTTTACTTTCTTAATGCAACCATTAGATATGTCTGTATAAATTAAAATATAAAAAAATATGGTCACTTACGACACTAAGGCATACACTGAGCGTACTAGTTGGACTAAACTTGTAGACGGGCTTGGAGAAACACCAAGATGCCCCGAACTTTTAAATTGGGTTAATTTATTGTTAACATCATTTTAAAATAAAAAGCTGCAATTATATATTTTGGCTCTAATAAGAACTTTATATATGTTTAATAAAATGTTAGGGGGTACTGTTTTAAACACACAGGCCAACTATTTTGATATATTCATGTCTGTTTAGCATTGTAGAATTACATCATCTTTGATTAGTTTTATTTAGTTTTTACGGTAATACAAGTAAGTGTGTAACAATGACTTTTGTGTTAACTTTAATTACCCTTGTTTGGTTGGTTTATAATACATTGGAGGGATGTTGTCATCAAACCTCTGGGGAGGGATAGAAACCATTGGCTAAGTTGATGGAAAAAGTGCATACTAGTACTAAATTAAGTATTGACTGTTATTTACTTATATTTAAAAATTTGTGTGTGCCTTATGATAGTGTTTTAAGTGAGTGCATTTATATTTATCGTGATCAAATTTTTTTCTAACCAACCGAAACAGCTGTCTCGAGATATAATAAATAATTGTTCTAAGGACCATTTTAATGAAGACTGATTTGACCGCAAACTTATTATGTAAGCGGCAGTGTACTGACTGACATGGAAGCAACGTAGAGTCAAACCTACTTAAGATAAAAAAACAAAAAAATAAAGGAATATTCTTATAGGGTTCTTATACATTCTCTCACAATAAGAAATGATTTTTTAAAATTTTGATATTACAGCATACAAATTGCGAAAACACGAGGGGCTTACCCCCAGCCATATAACAGATAACTTAAGAGATACGGACCAAAAGCTTAGCAAATCATGTCTGTTGAATTTATTTAGATTTATTACTATAACAAAAAACTTATCAAATTTAGAACCAGCTTATTATTCTTCCAAATCAACAGATTTTCTAGGTGAGGTTAACAAATTACAATCAAACAAAATCAACGAAAAATGCTTACAGTACTATAATTCAAATATTTACATAATAAAGTCAAACAGATTATTAGAATCAAAATTTTAACACCATTTTAGGTAAGGTCTATAATACTAAACCAATACACAATTTTTGAAAGCATTTACATTTATTACAAAACAATTAAATTGGACATTTAGAATTGGTTATTTTTAGGTTATCTTATACAGCTTTTTTATATACAAAAGTATTGCCACACTCACACAAAACATTTTCCTACAGTGTATTCCAAGATCGTGGATTAGGCAACTACAAAACTATAAACCAATACAATTGCCTCTGTCTTAATCAATTATTCTTTTCAGTACACAATACTGTAATCTGTTTCCATTTTATTGCCGCGGAGGTTGGCGAGCAAAGCGAGCTGGGGCAGAGAACCTAGTAGTAAATAAACTAACAATCAAATATATAATTAGTTTTATTTTTACTTGTTTACTGCATCCAAACAGTTGTTTAAGGTGAAATAATCAAGTAACCTTTATTTTGAATCTGATTTGGTTGTTATGTTGTTCTTTAGAAATAAAATACCATTCTACAAATCAATTTATCGTTCGAAAAGATTTTATACAAGAATATAAAACTTATTTTGTTAGAAATTTTGTGATAGTGGTTTTAATATTTACGGAAATGTTGCTCAAAATTCATATTCTTCCAATATTTTTTAATTAATCCTTCTTCGGTTTTGAGTGTTTTGTAGAGATACTTATATACTTTAGAAAAACGATATTGACTGAACATTTGTTAATTTTTTCCCTCGTTTAGACATTTATTTATTCTATTTACGAATTAAATTTATTTTAAGAATACCGTCTCCAAGTACCATGGCATTACACTAGCAGTAGACTAAATTTCAGGCGACACGTAAGGTCTGAATAAAGTCTCCGAAGGAAAACGAATTCAAGGGCGTAGATAAATAACTGTACGTATTAAAGTGACAATGTTTCTGTAACAGTGCGGCAAGTGCTAATGTACTAGTCTATGCCTTCGTTGGCGCTGATCAGCAAAACCTTCACTAGGAAACTGGAGGACTACAAATAAATGGTGGCCTACGCATACTCACACGTTAACTTGGTATGAGATAAATGCCACCATATAAGGGTCAGCTGGCATGTCTACATTTACACCAAAATAATTTTATAATTGAATAAATTTTATGTACTTTTACTTACAACCAATCTTAATTATCTTTCTGTGCATACAACCAAACCACCAGAAAGAATATGAAAACCTTAATAAATTTTTTGAAATTTCAGAAAATTGCACGTATTAATCTATCATACTTTAAAAACCAAGATATACATATACTTTGTACATATATTTTTTAAATTTATAAATACTACTAACCCTGCTCGCTTCGCTCACCAACTCCCATGGCTAAATGAATGAAAACAGATTTGTTTTTATACTTCGATAATTTTACGGAAATGACGATTTATATGGACAGAGACACTTGGATCGTTGAAGGGCGGTGTGGTAGATTCTGACGTATGAGCAGTAGGGCAATTTTGTGTATATAATAGAGAGATACACAACCTTGTAAGTTTCGTTGGTAATAATACTTGTTATGACTTTCACTTAGAATTCCCTAGTGTTTCCACAGAAATTTCGATTCAAAAGAATCTATTTAGTTTTTCGACTATACGTTGATTTATTTAGTTTTAGATCATGTTTGAACATGTTTTCAAAGAATCATATATATAATATAACAATTTCATACAGGCAGCTTATGCAAATATTGAAAACTTTTTTTAATTCCTGGAATTGTATTTTTCATTATAAAATTCAAATGTTGATAACAGTGTAGTAACCCATACTCAGCGTCAAACAGATACTCTGTGTTTCAAGTACACTTTGAAATTATCAATCTTTTTTAAAATTCATCTAAGCTGATAAATAAATCTAAATAGCCAATAGGATTTACAGTGATGAAAATAATGAAATCATTGAGATAGAATTAAAAAGCCGACTTTTGTATACTCAGTCCTCATCTGCTTGGATGGATTTGTTTAGTTAATTAACAATATAAATTAATTGTGAAAACCTTATAACAGGAACAAAATAGAGACACCAATCCTTTCTTTCACAAAAAAATATGTGTTTTGAATTGAATAGAGATATTGTTTTGATTCTTTGAAAGAGATAATCTGGTGTAAATAATATATTAATATTTCCCTTTGAAAGATACAGTAAATCATTCAAAACTATAAACCAACTCCTATAAAAGTTCGTCCATACGTGAGTAACAATATAGTATATGGCATTAGTGTGAGTATATTGTTTCGTGTATTCGTCAACATATAATAGCTGACTTCGTCCATCAGTTGTAATACGGTTATGTTTAAAACTGTTAGGTTAAGCTTTGTGTTATAGAAACAATGATATTATACATTAGTATGTCCGATTAGCATAACAATTTCAACGCAATACCAAGCTTAGAATATACTTTAAGTTTATATTTACAACTTTGATTAAAACCAATGGACAAACCTTTAAGCGATAAGGATTTTAATTTATTCCTACTAAATAAGACTAATAAATAAAACAATACGCACGAGCTATTCTCTGTTGTTCACCTTAAAGAATTACTCGCTATACTTCTTATAATTAAATGTAGGTTTACCATTTTGAATATTCTTGGACTTTGTTATATATAGTTTTTTGTTTGTATGCCTAAGTAGTTACTTCTTAAGAACAAAGTGAACAAAAAGGATTGTAAATAACATTAATTTTCAACAATTTCTAACCTAAACTAATATTATTTAGCCTACATTACTAATAGTTTGGAAATGCCTATACATGATCACCGTATAGGCACGCCAAAATTAATATTTTCTTATAACTAAATTGGTCTACGATATAATTACCATGATATAAATCCCTAAAGGCATGGGCACAATTATAAATTGTTTGTAGTTTCTTCTGAAGAACAATGTGAACCAAAAGGATTGTAAATAACATTAATTTTCTACGATTTCTAACCTAAACAAATATTATTTAGCCTAAATTACTAATAGTTTGTAAATGCCTATACATGTTCACCGTAAATAGGCACGCAAAATTTAATATTTTCTTATAACTAAATTGGTCTACGACATAATTACCATGATATAAATCCCTAAAGGTATGGGCACAATTATAAATTGTTTGTAGTTTCTTTTGAAGAACAATGTGAACAAAAAGAATTGTAAATAACATTAATTTTCTACTATATCTAACCTAAACAAATATTATTTAGCCTACATTACTAATAGTTTGTAAATGCCTATATATGTTCACCGTAAATAGGCACGCCAAATTTAGTATTTTTTTATAACTAAATTGGTCTACGACATAATTACCATGATATAAATCCCTAAAGGCATGGGCACAACTATAAATTGTTTGTAGTTTCTTCTGAAGAACAATGTGAACAAAAGGATTGTAAATAACATTAATTTTCAAAGATTTCTAACCTAAACAGATATTATTTAGCCTACATTACTAATAGTTTGTAAATGCCTATACATG
>JAGFPH010001498.1:181705-194569 GCA_018207615.1 Philaenus spumarius | reverse complement strand
ATAACATTAATTTTCTACGATTTCTAACCCAAACAAATATTATTTAGCCTACATTACTAATAGTTTGTAAATGCCTATACATGTTCACCGTAAATAGACGCGCCAAATTTAATATTTTCTTATAACTAAATTGGTCTACGACATAATTACCATGATATAAATCCCTAAAGGCATGGGCACAATTATAAATTGTTTGTAGTTTCTTCTGAAGAAAAATGTGAACAAAAAGAATTTTAAACAGATTAGTAATAATATCACCTTAATAATTTCCGTCACGTGACTTCTTGTCTTATCATTAAATTTAAGATGACACTTCATCTTCAGGTCTTAATAACTCCGAAGAGAGTGTCACACATTAAAATAAATATGACATACACATATACACCACTAACTCATAAACACAATATCGCGCAAGTCATTTTACTAGGTGTGCGACATAATTTATTTGGTGAAATACTACCGGTATTACGTAAAGAGATCTACCGACAGTTATCTCTGTCTTCTGTAAATATTTGATATCCGTATCGTATAAATGGTTTGAGCGAATCGAAAGCTGGCCGTTTAGATGTCGTCCGGTTTATTTTTAAATGCTTTATATATTTCGTTCTTTATTAGCATTCATTAGTCTACCTTTGGTGCAAATGTAGGGCTTCTGCTGAATCGTGGTAGTCGCCCGGGCTATGGTTATTTTCGGCAAGGCGACGTCCATAAATTGGACTTGGTAACGTTAAATTTATAGTTTGGAAGAAGTTTTTTGTATCGTTCAATGAACGCTCTCCCTGTCTGACTTATGTAGTACTTATTACAATTCTGGCAATTGATTTTATAAACTCCCGGTATTTTGACTATTGAGTTGTGAGTTTTTTCGCCTAAGCGATGCTTTTATTTATTTGTTGTACGGAAGGATAATGTGATGTTGCGTTTTTTGAAAATAGTTTTTACCTTAGGTCGTGCACCTAGTGAAATTACGTGCTTGATATTGTGTTTATGTGTTTTGTATAAGTGTATGTCTTATTTATTTTAATGTGCGACGATCTTTTCGGAGAGATTAAGATGGAGTTTCGGCTTCGAAACATGTCGCCTTAAATGATAAGACAAGAAGCAACGTGAAGGACCTTATTAAGGTAACATTATTATTAATTATAATAGTGATGTTATTGGAACCACAAACATGCAATTCAAAATTTAAAAAATATAAACTTTCAATGACTTTTAAGCTCAAAGTTATTATTTAGCCTTCATTACTTATATAACAGATTAAAAATCCCTATACATGTTTACATAAATAGACAAATTTAATTTAATACTTTTCCATTATTAAACAACATATATAATTCTTATAATTGTAAAAATTTAATAAATAAAAACCACCTTATCGTATTTAGGTAGGAATATATATAATTTGTATATTTAAAGTATGGTTTTAAATAATGTATTTCTGATGTGAATCTAATTAATTTGCCAGTGAGTTTTCACAGGGCTTACTAGTACATTTATAAATCATAGTAGCAACATTTATACAGAATACAAGTAAACTATTTAAATAAAGAAAAAATTATCAAGTATTTTGTTTTCGATTTAGTACAAATACTACTCATCAGATTAGAGTTAAATTTTCACGAGCGCTCTGTCTACTGGAGTGATAAGCTATTGATTGAAATAGTTTTATCAACATACTGCATTGAGGTCAACAATAAAATAAAATCAGATAATCTTGTTATTTGTTACAATGCTAAACTGTTTAATATATATAACATGAGAAGTAGTAGAAACATTAGTTTTCGACATGATATAAAAACAACCGTACCCTGAACATATTAACCCCCACATAGTTAACTCCCACATAGTTAACCCCGCATAGTTAACCCCCACATAGTTAACCCCCACATATTTAACCCCCATATAGTTAACCCCCACCCAAAAAGTTTCTGAATCGAATGCTAGCTGACAGAATTTTTGTTATAGACATGTTGCATTTTATTTGTTTAATGTTTAATTATTTAACATATTTCTTTGTATTTAATAAATTTGAATTAAGTCAAAATTTAATTATTTTTAATGCAACTTAAAAAATAAATGCTTAAATTACTATACTTATCTTCAAATAAATTTATTAGATTTTTTTAAAATTATTTTGTTTTAAAATTAAATATAATTAACAAATTATAAGGTTACTTACTTCAAAACGTTTCACCTGAGAAGTTGATTTATAAGTGCAAACTCTCTTCTGATAATAACACACCTGAATGGAATTATTTTAACATTCTAATAAATGAATTGTGTTTACTATGAATGTTATCATTTCTGCCATATGGTATGAACTTGATTAAAGGAGTAAGTTTATTTATCGTTTCTTTACAAAACATAAAACAATATAAAACCTTGAAAAATACATCTTCTATAATATATACAAAATTATTTGACAACCAGTACAGTAGTTAGAATAAAGTAAGCTAAATTGTAATTACTTCCAATAAAAGCAAGTAGTGAAACGATAAAATCCCGAGGTATATAAACAACTGTTTGTTGCAACCAACAAACAAATGCAGGCGACCGAGTTCACACAAAATAAACATTATTATCACATAAAATCTAGAAACAAGGTCACAAAAGCTTTTAATTTTTTTTTACGGAACATAGTCTTTTATAACTTCCATAATGTATTAAATTGCACAACCATCATAAAAAACAAAAAGTGCGTTGTCTGAATTTTAAACTATATAATTTTAAACTGAATTTGAGTACAGATTAAGAAATGACCGAGTGAACACCACGTTACGTAATGTTCTAACAAAATAGTGACAGAATGCGATGTTTTAAGTGTAGTTATATGTGTTGTAAGTGTTGTATTATATGTTTGTGTGTTTAATGTTCGTTATTTTTAATAATTTTTAAATAAATGTCTAAAATTTTATGGTTCGAAAATACCTGATTTGAAAGGCGAAACGATCGTCACCAAGTAAACTAATAAAGAAAAGGACTGTGAGCGGAAATTATAAAATATAGGTAATTACTTTTACATAAATATCTGATATTTTCACGGAAATATCGATTGATAGACAGAGATAATTTGGATTGGGATAGGGCGATAAGGGTAGTGGTGCCCTAGGTCCTGACTCATGTGCAGTAGGGCCATAGATTTTGAGTAAATGACAGGAAGTTACACAATATAGTGATATTAACCTAACCTCAAAAATCTGTTGATTGTGGGAAAACATTATAATATAAAAATTGTCAAATTTTTTCGGTATGGTAATAAATGTAAATGCTTTCAAGAAATATGTGTTGATACAGTTGAAACGACTATTCTTGAACTGTTGACAAAAAAATACAAATATCAGGATTGTTTTGTTTTAAAAGAAAAACATAATTAGCTAACCTGTGGGTTAAAAATGGTCTTTAAGAATTAAATGTAGGAAGCTATCACAAAAACACTTAAATCAAAGATGAACTGATTTCATTAAAACCGCAATTCTTAACATATACAATGTAATTAAATTTCCAAACAAACATTTTAATAAATACGAATGACAGTTGTCTTAAAAAAAGGACTAAACTCATTTTATTTAATAATCATATTTATTCATTCCTTACAAAGAACAGGGTTAAAACGTTCCCTTTTCAGCTCTGAATGTAAGGAATGAAATTACCGTCACGTTTACCAGAGTGGATTTTTTATTTCCAGATTTTAGGTGAAATGTCGGAACGATAACATTGTTTGAATTTATGTACAATTCCTTTGTTTTCATACAACTATCTTAAGCGTATTTTACTCTGTCTGAAAATGCAATATTCTTTAAAACCTTATCGCATTTAATTTCAAAAGTTATAATTACACAATGTGGACGGGTTGACCAGCATCTCTCTTATTATTCTACCCAACAAAAAGGGGGGAAGTAATATTATAAAACATATTTTATCACCTCTTGCTTTGTGGTGCTCATACATCGCCTTCACGAAATGTGAGGTTGTTTGAGCATCCTTTTGTATAGAATGTCTTTAGTTCAGAAAATACTTAGAAACTTATCATTCTGACGACATGAAACTAAACCAGGACGACCCATCAAAACCATGAACTCTATTATACTGACAGAACGACACTTTCCGGAATACATTCCAGCTAATGGTACAAGCAAACCCTACGAGACAGCAGTGTGCTGCCGTGGACGTGACTTAATGGAAGGGAAATATGGCATGATTCGAATTTGACGTCACTATATGTGATCCTCCATACTTTTAGTATATCATGAAATTAAGTTAAGTATGCAATTAAGTTATAACAAGAAACAAAGTAACTACAAGACTTAGTATATATTTATATTTTATGTAATAACAGATATATTTATGTTTTTATTCTAAAGTAAATGTGTATACTGTGACAGGTACCACCCACCTTATATAAAAATGATATTAATACTGGATCTACATCATAAGGGGCTCACACATGAGTATGGGAACAGTCATTCTCGAGGTACCCACGCTGGGTCTATATCTTTTCATCTTGAATTGAGTTGGATCCTTTGCTTTTCCTGTATTGCATCTCTTGCTCATTTTCTGGTGACCCGACATCATTACATATTCAAGGGATAGTATTCTTCATATTTTCTTTTTCCGTTTTTTTTTTATGCATGTGATATGGGTGAAGACCATAACGGTGTCATTAGCGGAAATATAGTTTCTCGGTACAGCAGAGAGGGTGGGAAGGGCATAACTGTCTATAATTCCTAAGTAGATGAAAAGCGGCCTACAGTCTTGAACGTGTATGAGGATCCTAGTTATCCCAACAGCCGAGAGGGAGAAAAAGCTAATTGGAGCAAAAAAAAAATTAATAAAATAAACTTCTTATTTGTTAAAAATGTGTGACAAAACAACGGAACTAGTACCCAAATTATGTAAGCCCATAAAGGTGAAACACACAGCTGGTTCCTATCGGAAAAAACCTCGATGGCCACCTACGACCACTTGGATATTTAGGGTGGGGGGGGGGGATAAATCACACTACTCGTCGTTAATAGTAGAACACTTGGCCAAATTCAACATAACAAGTGTAGATGTATTTGATATATTTGAAAGGATTAAACAAATTTTCAGATCTCCGTTCAATCAGAACAGCCATTTTTGGCTGACATTTGACGAGGAAATTATTCTTGAAAGAGAGGAGGAAGGATAACTAGCGTACAAGAAGCATTTGATAAAACCTATGCAGAAAACCACCGATATGGAGAATATCTACGACAAAGATCATGATAAAGAAAGGGAAAACTATCCAGAAGAAAGTACTACTGAAAGTGCTGACAATAGACATCCTATTTTACTTAGGGCGATGAAATAGGAGAGGAAGGCGGCTAGTAATGAGGAATAGCAGAAACTTTGCAGATATAGTTTCTGCGAGTTACCTGTTTCTGCTAGATATATATTGATCTGTTACCTTATTAGAGGTTTCTTACGAAAAATAAAGAAGTAAAAGTTATACAGACAAACATTTAGTTATACAGTGAACTAGAGAAATTATTTGATAAATAGAGATTCTTATAAGAAATTGGAACGTAGCAGAGAGGAGTAAGGAAAGCTTTCAGAATCAGCATGAAAATATGCATAATGAAGTTTCCAGTAATGTACAGGAAAATATTTTGCTTTCCAAGAGATCACTGAAAATAAATGCTACAAGTAGTTGTAACAAAGAATAAATTAAATAGTGAGTGGGCGACAATACATTCGAAGAGAGAAATCAAAGTGCGGAAATCTGATCAAAAACGAGATAAAACTACGGTACAAACGCCAGCCAAAAGTAAAACAGCAGCAGATAATGGTAGAAAATATATACAAAATATAAAACCAATAATGTGACTAGATGAGATTTTTTTTAAACAGGCTGAAGGAGAACCTTTACTGAAGTATTAAGGGTGCTTTGAAATTAAGCGAAACCAGAAGACTGTCAGGCCGAGGTTAGGGCGGAAAACAAGATTGTGGGACCTAATTATTGAAATGGGAGTAAATACGAAGAACATGTTATGTTTCAGTAATTTTCTAAAAAATATATTAAGGGGAAAAGCAACTATTTAAAACCTCGAGCCCAGAGAAACCTTTGAAACTAGAGATCTAGTTGATCCGACTTCAGTAGAACAAATACATGAGGAAATTCATCGAGATGTTAGTGTATTATCTTTGGAAACCAAAATAACTTTAACACTTGCAAATAATAGAAATTTAAAAATTTCTGTGCTGTAAATAAACTCTAGAGGAGCCAATAAACGCCTAGAGACATCACGACTAAATGTTGGATGGGTAAAAGGATGAGAGTTTGGTTGTGGATATTTCCAATGTGGTTGTAATGGACCACATATAAGTGAAGAAGGGCTATGTATCCAGATCTGGAGAGAATGGGCACATAAAGAGTGGCTGCAGAGGAACTCCAAAGTGTTTTCAGTTCATGGACTTCAAGATAGTGCCGAGGCTTTCGAGAAGCACTTGAAACTGCCAAATTAAGATATAAATATATTAAAAGGAAATTTAAATGGAAGAAAAATGGCAGACAGTGAGCTTACACAGCTTGTATTTAAGCTTAACTTAAATATAGTGATTATCAGCGAATTTTATAATGATAAAGAAAAACCTGGGTGGAGAAAATGTCATTACTCCTGGTGATTTAAATGCTAGAGCACATGTATGGTTCAGGTAAACCACACACTTTTGAGGAATAAAAATTCTTGATATGGTTAGAAAGAAACCTCTATGTTATAAATTAAGGCGAAGTAACGATCCTTAGAAGATTAGGTTTTATAGAATCCATCTAAGATATTCCATTTGCATCAGAGGCAGCCTGATTCAATGCTAAGAAACTGGAAGGTCATGTACACTTCAAGTGACTACATTACGTTTACAGTAAACGAAGACCGTCTTGTTTGTCGTAATAGACTACGAATACTAAGATGGAACACGGAGAAATTCGACGAGGACTTACTGTTATCCAAAATAGAACTGAGAAAACATAAGTTGATTAATTTAGAGGGACATGCGAGTTCGACCATCGACACCACAATGAAGGCAATTCAAATGACATGAGATGGCACAAATGAAAATGCAAAAAAAGAGGAAATTAGTATATTGGTGGACTACAGAGATAGAAAACTTTGAAAGAAATTAATTCATTTAAGAAGAATGCTAACGGGAGTGAGAAGACATAATATTGAAAAAATACAAAAAGAAACCCGTGGGTACATGAATTTCAAGAAAGAGCTTAAGAAGGTTATTTAAGATTATTAAGAGGGTCTGCTATTAGAGCCTTAAATAAGATTTAAATAATGTTCCATTTGACCTTGGATATAGATGCTCATATAGTGGGGCCCAATCAATAATACCAATGCTGGAGGCAGAAAAAAATTAAGACCATATTAAATACACTATTAACTAGCCATCAAATCGCAAGAAATAATGTTTTGGACACCAATGAAGTGAGGTGCCTATTTTTAATAAAGAGGAACTTTCTACGGCAATTAAAGGCATGTCAAATCGAAAGGCACCTGGATTTGATGGTGTCTCATCTGAGGTTTTAACGCTAACCCTACACACTTAACAATTTTAACTTATCTAACACATTGGGGTGTAATTTACCCCATATTTCAAAAATGTTTAAATTTTTTAACAAAATTAGTTTCTTCTGCAAATGTGTTTGAAACCTATGGTTGGTGTCATAAGTACACAATTATAACTGTTTCAGTACATTTGTATTTCTGTTTATCTACAATTAAACAAGTTTGCAGTGTTTTCAAAATTAACCTAAATGTATAAATAATTAATGTCTAAATACAAATTACTAATTAGTTTTGCTTACACACATTTCTTTTTGAATTCGCTGTTTCTTGTTATATATTTTTTACTATTAATAAATGTATTATTAATTATTATAATTTTAGTTTTTTATTTCATTTAACAAAATATCAACACTTTCATCATAAGAGAAACTGATAAATATAAGGGTAATACAAGGTATTAATGGAATTTGATTAATAGTTTTGTTAAAGAAAGTAATTCTAATCATAATAATGATAAAATTAACGTAAATGGCGTGGAAATTACAAACTCTTCGGATATTGCAGATTGTTTTAATAATTATTTGGTTGCAGATTAACTTAAAAGTAGAATTTCTGTTGTACCTTCTGATAATTTTAAGGATATTTTTAAGCAAACCTTTGTCACTATAATGCACCAATATCTGAACAGGAGATTGTAAGATTGGTGCAAAAATTATAACCTGGTAAAGCTCCAGAATTTAATAACATAAATTCGTTTATTATTAAACGCATTATTTCAAATATTGTGGAAGTTTTAAATTTTTTATATAATTTAAGCATATCAAAGGGATTATTTCCTGACTGTTTAAAAAGAGCACTTGTTATTCCTTTATATAAACGTGGAGAAAGGGAAGACCTTGCTATTTACCGTCCCATTTCATTACTATCAACATTTTCTAAAATATTGGAGAAAATAATTAAGAAACGTTTAATATGATTTAGGGAAGGTTTGTCAACTGAGGGTGCATTGCTGACAGTTCTAAATCAAATTATAGAAAGTGCTATTAATAGGCAGCAATTTTCAGCTTTATTTATAGACATAAAAACAGTTTTTGATACTATTGATCATAAAATCCTTTTGGATAAATAAGGGTTTGCAGGAATAAAAGGTTTGCCGCTAAAATAGTTGGCCAGTTACTTAAATAACAGGCAACAATTCGTTAAAGTCGGAAGAGGTTTAAGTGGGGTTGGTTTTTTAAAGCATGGTGTCCTACAAGGTTCTGTTTTGGGACCTATTTTATTTTTAGTTTATGTAAATGATTTATGCGAGGCTAAATTCCATGGTAGTTTGGTTGCATTTGCGGATGATACGGCTTTAACCTATTCGGGTATAAATATTTACAGGCAAATGCAAGAGGATTTAGTTAAATTACGAGATTGATTTGATACAAATTATTTTAATACTTAGTGAAAAAACAAAATATATTCTTAAAAATAAAGTTTCTTCCCTTCTTTTCTTCCGTCACGTGACCTCTTCTTTATGTTCGTTAGTGACGCGTTTCGGGACTTTTATCCCATCATCAGACACAAAATTACTCAATCGAGGTCGTCATACATTAAAATTAAATTACACAAAACACACATAGCACATTTTACGTTTTTTAAATATATTCTGTTTGGCCTGAAAAAACCTTGGATTTTGAATGAAAACATTTTTTATGACGAACTAAATTGTAATAATTTTATTAAGTGTAAATTTATAATACTTGAACAGCTTGAAGAAATAAAATATCTTGGGCTTGTAATTAATTCAAAACGTTCATGGGAATGGCATATAAAGAAACTTAAGAGGGAAATGTTTTTAATCTTACGTAAATTTTACCTGTTGCGAAATGTCTGCCCTGAGAGAGTACTCGTGTATGTGTATCATGCACTAGTGTCTTCCCGTCTAGTGTATGGGCTTAGTGTTTGGGGAGGCACTTATCTTACCATACTCATACTCAAGCCACTAATTGGTCTGTAGAAAAGTGATTCGAGTAATTTTTAGGAGATCTAAATTTGATCACTCTTGGCCATTTTTTGTACGTCATCTTTATGTAAGTAAAGTTTTACAAATATCTTGCCAACAAAATTCTGTTGTTGTAAATAACATGCGGGATACTGCATACAATTTCAGGAACTCTGGTATTGTTGTACCTGTACCTAAACCAAATTTAACTCTATACCGTAAATTTTTTACCTATATTGCCCCTCTTTTTTATAACCTTGTCATTCCAAAAACTAAAACATTAAAAAATACATCTTAAAGGGTTAAGAAGTGTAAAGTCCTGGCTTTTTTCATCAGATGACATTGAACCTTTATTCGACATTATGCAATAATATATATTATGTTTTGCCTTGCAGGTTGATTGATTTTTTATACTCTATGATATTTATATATTTAAACTTCATACTTGCTTTTCATGTGGTTAGGTTAGAGCACCTGCCGAACTCTCCATCTCGATGTTGTTTTTGTTCTTTTTGATGGAAGTCTCAAACTGGCGTATGCCTAGGAGACCCCTAAATTTGTTCAGTGTTATACTAATAATCGTATTGTTGTAAATTGTAGTATTTTGTATGTATAATGTATGTATAATTTATGTTATAAGTAAGTATAGTTATGTTATCAGTAAGTTAATAAAATATTCTTCTCTTGTTTTTCGATGCATTATATTTTGTTTATTTTCATGTATAACCAGAGTGGGATTTTAAATTGTGTTTTTATTTATATGTATGTTTACAGTGTAACATGTGAATAAATATACCCTAAAAAAAAAAAATAAAAATAATGGCAAAAGAAATCATTAAAGTGACTCAATAGCATGCACTCTATCGATTTCTGTGTCGAACTGACGATGAAGCATTCCAAAAGGATGCGTAAGGCATTCGTTGCTGGCTGCAGGGGGGAAGGGACCACCGCACTTGGAGGCAAGATGGGTTTTCCCATTATTTAGGATCTCTGGTATAAGAATCAGAACATATAATCACTTTAATCATAAGAGAAATCTATAAACTATGATTACAATGAATCCATAGCCACTTCATCGATTTCCATTATAGGTAGGTAATAGGAGGGGGTATAACATAAAAATGGACCAAAAATGAACCGGCAACATCCGGATTATTAATTGTTAAGTTTTTTAGCTGATATCCGTTGAAAAAATGCGGTCTTCACATGTTGCATACTCACTTCCTTGTAGCTCCCGGTCTAAGTTGTTACAGGACAATTTCGGAACCGGCTGTTCTAGTGTTAGGAGGAATCACATATAGGGGAAAAACACGATTGAATGAAAAAAACGGTGAAATTATGACGCCAGGTGTAAATTTATGAGAAGGTTAATCTGAAACCTTAGTGAATTGTAATGGAGAAGGAAAGGTGAGGTAAACTATTTCTTGTCACGGATGCTCACTGACAATTAGCCTTTAATAAGTACCTTAATGGAATGTGGAAATCAGGTAATGCATCATGTCAGTACTAGGCTCCTACTTTGATGATACATAGCTTCTTTAATTGTAAAATATGGAACACTGAGAGACAATTTATCACTCTGAGATGGGTAAGATCAATCCTGGTAACTACTGGAGCACGGTGGTTACCATAGTATTAAAGTTAATTAAAGAAGAAATAAAATAAATTAAATTTTTGTTCTGATGGGAGATAAAAGAAGACCAAACTAAATGGCAAAATTACCCCTTGAAGTAATGTTTCAAACATTGTATGTATTTATATTTTATGTAATAACAGCTATATTTACACTTTCAGCTATACTTATGTTTTTATTCTAAAGTAAATGTGCTTACTGTGACAGTTATCTTCCATGGTAAAGATACTGCCTGCAGAAGAATGGAGGTTAGGGTTTAGTGGGTATACCAGATGAACCGGGAGTCACACATACCAGAGAACACTTGCTCTGTAATAGTGCATAGTGAATGGCCCCTCCTTATTAAAAAAATGCTAGATCTATGTTGATAGTGGTCGTGCTAAAATGGCTTGCAGATAAATTAATTAATTTCATAGTTTATTATTAAAGGGGGAGCCAACTTGAGGCTAACAGTTAAAGCTTTTAGTTAGTCTTTTAGTAACCTTTGTCTAGAGCAGACACCAGACCACACAAGGTTGACTCTTTGTGTATTCAAGTAGTTTAGCCATAAGTTTGAACTACGAGAGGGATGGGTTGTTAGGCTTTTATAAACTTATTGAAATATAACAATAGTTTCGCCATTATTTAAAGAAAATTATCCACCTCACCATGCTGACAACTGCACGTATGATCGCACGATATTAGAAGGACATCTTTTAAGGAGAAACGCCATCGCCCAGGAACGGAAGGGGAAACCCATCATATTGCTATACCTTCAGTTACCCATTTACAATCTTAGTAATACGAGGTAACCCGAGTTATTTCTGGAAAATCTAACTAGAAAAACAAATCATAGAACAAGCTTAAAATCTAGGGTTGAACTTATATATTAGTAAAATAAAATAACGTTTGTAATTTATAGATATAATTTCATAATAATTCTATTTGTATTAAACGAAGGTAACATTTTCAAGATAACCCGGACTGATCAGAGACTGAAATTTTATATTAAATGGCAAAAAATTATAAATCTATTTCTAAATGCGTTTCCTAAGAACTAGACTAGATACAAAGTGCAAAAATCACCATTCAAAATATGACCAGAAAGTGAAAATTTTTAGCAAAAACTAAAACGTTAAGCGGTTAAAACTAATTTATTAGTTTAAAAAGGTGCGGTTAACAACTCCAGTTAGGACAGGTGAGGTTAACAACGCCAGTTAGGACAGGTTCGGTTAACAACACCAGTTAGGACTTGTGAGGTTAACAACGTCAGTTAGGACAGTTGCGGTTAACAACGCCAGTAGGGACAGGTGCGGTTAACAACACTAGTTAGGACAGGTGCGGTTAACAACGCCAGTTAGGACAGGTGTGGTTAACAACGCCAGTTAAGACAGGTGCGGTTAACAACACCAGTTAGGGCAGGTGAGGTTAACAACGTCAGTTAGGACAGGTGAGGCTAACAACACCAGTTAGGACAGGTGAGGTTAACAACGTCAGTTAAGACAGGTTCGGTTAACAACACCAGTTAGGACAGGTCAGATTAACAACGCCAGTTAGGACAGGTGGGGTTAACAACACCAGTTAGGAAAGGTGCGGTTAACAACACCAGTTAGGACAGGTGCGGTTAACAACACCAGTTAGGACAGGTTCGGTTAACAACACCTGTTAGGACAGGTGATGTTAACAACGCTAGTTAGGACAGGTGCGATTAACAACACCAGTTAGGACAGGTG
>JAGFPH010001498.1:154839-181695 GCA_018207615.1 Philaenus spumarius | reverse complement strand
AACAACACCAGTTAGGACAGGTGAGGTTAACAACGCCAGTTAGGACATTTGCGGTTAACAACACCAGTTAGGACAAATTGAGGTTAACAACTTGGTTTCAGCTTGTTATACGAGGCCGACGGCCATGATGCAAGGTCAAGTAGCAATCTTCCAATAATAGGTCAACTATAATATAGTAACTTATTTATGTTAACCTAAATAATAACGTATTTTGTACTTTCCCAATTTCACTTTTCTTTCGTCTTAAACACATTAAAACATGCATGTAGAAACAAGATGTGTTCTCACACAAACAATCTTTAGTTTCAATCTTTAAGCATTTTATTACAATTTTTAAATATTAATTTGTGAAATAAAAACAATTCAAGAAAGAATTCCAATTACATTCAATATTCACCAGACTTTTTATGAACCTTGTATAAGAAATAATAGTAATTACATTCTACATTAATTATCTAGACATAAACGTTTGACATCACAACCTGCTTCAAGGATTAACTCAGGTGTCGAGATTCCCTTTGTTGGAAATATATTGTAGCTACATGTACTGAGTATGGATTAGGTGATTAGTACTATTATATCTCAGTATAACGCTTAATAAATGTTTAGACTTAATCTTTTTTCTTTAATAGTTGCTGAATCAACTGTAAAATTTGAAAAGGATACGAATATCATCCATGTAATATACAACATAGATATATTATTAAAATTAACTGAACTTATGAGAATGAAACACTGTTTTATAAATAACAACAGAATACAGTTTCTCATAATAAAACGTTTCATATTAAAATGCGTTTCGTTGACTAAGTTATCATCATAAGTGATGCTTACAGTTGCAAACTTATAACAGGTTTTTTTAATGTATTATCTAAAAAAATGGGAGATTTTTCTGCATATCTTTTTACACGACCTTACAGCCTGTTTGGTTCTAAAAAAATCTATCAAAACGTTAAATACCATACAATTATACTTTTTAATGTAATGGATTTTACCATGGATGCTGCTACCGATACAAATCTGACGGCCAGGGTGCAAACTACCAAGATTGATTTTATCAGCTGCGAGCGAAGCGAAGATTTAAGTAATCTAAGGATGCAATGTTGATATGCAAACTAGCAAAGCACAGTCGGTAATCCGAGAATGCAAGGTCGGGATGCAGGGTTGCAAACGAGTTTTCCGTTGCAAACTTAAGAAAGCAGCACTTGATCTGGAGCCTTCTACTACAAATCCTACTAATTCAGTAGTAACGCAGGCACGAATTCAGCGCCTTTAAAAATTAAATCAATTTCCCAAATGTTTGAAACCTTACTTACTTCTTACTTCTTAAGGCGAGCTTCCAGTGCTTTCCGCTCCGATGGCTCGATGTCTCCGGTATAACAGTGCCGCACTCTGCCAAAACTTGCTGTCCGATAGAATATTCGCCAGGGTGGCCTCTTCACCAAGTTTCACTTTTAATATTTCTCGCTCCCTAAGGAAGTGGGAGCACTGGAGGAGAATGTGTTCCAGACTTTCTTCCACCAACATGCAGACGCCACACAGATCGCTATTAGATAATTTAAAACGGTGTAGATATTTGTTTGTGACAATATGACCCGTGCGAGCTCTTGCCGCAAATGAAGACACGAATCGAGGAATTGATTTGTGTAAACGGGGATCACTTGGAGTACGCTGAAGAGCGTAAAAGGCTCGTCCAGAGTCGCAGTGCTGCCATCGCTGGTTCCATGTAGTTTCAAGCCAGTTTTCAGCCGCTCTCTTGCACTGCAGTAGTGAAAAACATGCTTCAGGTGCAGGGCCCATGTTACATGCGGTGCTGGCCAACGCATCAGCTTTTTCATTGCCTGGTATACCACAGTGGCTCGGGATCCACTGCAACACAATGTTCTTTTCCTTCAGATTTGCTAACAGGTCATGGATTTCTGATATGCGGAAAAAGTAATCGTTTGCTTGACTGGCCTGGATGGCTTGAAGGGCAGATCTGAAATCTGTGAGGATGCAGATGTTTATCTGCTCTACAGTTCGGCAGAACTGCAGTGCAGCACTCAGAGCCAACAGTTCAGCATTCATGCTGGAGGATGCATCACATGGGAACAAGAAGATCTCTTGCATATTTGGGCAGTAGAACGCCGCTCCTCCTCTTCCATTTGCTTTGTCAACCGACCCGTCCGTGTAAATCAGCAGATATGACTCATATCTCTCACGAATCATTTCTATTGATACCGATTTAAGAAGCATAGGTGACTCTTGCTTTGTCAATGAGCCAGGAATGTCCAGGATTGCCTGGATTTTGGGTCTCAGCCATGGTGGATGTTTCAAAGTCGTTGGAATAGTCTGTGGTCTCAAACATTCAAGTTCAGGACTTGGTTTATTTCTGCAGTTGTAGAACGACTGACGAACGCTATTGTATCTGTCCGCAACAGAGTCATGCAAGGTAGGCGTGGCCAAAATTTGGAAATGCTTCTTGATTTGGAGCATCCGGATGTACAAGTCCAGTGGTGCAATCGCGAGCTCAATCTCCATCGCTTGGCAGCTTGTAGTCTTTGGGCATCCCAGGCAGATCCGAAGTGCACAATTCTGCATAAGTTGTAGTTTTTTAATATGAGTTTCAGCTGCGCCACCCCACACCTCACAGGCATAAAGCATTTTTGATCTTACAAATGAGATATAGAACTGTCTCAGCATAAATGTGTCAGCTCCCCAGACTCTGCCTGAGATGACTTTTAGAGCATTTATCCTGTTGGCGCTTTTTTCGACAATTGAGCTGATATTGGCGTTCCAGAGAAGCTTCGGATCCAGCTTGATTCCCAGTAGCGTAGGATGTTTGTTATATGGAATTTCGATGTTATTCATAAAAACGAGTGGCTTATAGTTCTTATGTGTGTACCGTTTTGAGAAGAAACAGACTTCTGTCTTTGTAGAAGAAATGGTTAACCCCCATTTCTTACACCATTCGATAGTGTTTTCTAAAGCTTCTTGTACACTGCTAGTCGCCAAGGCTGGTTCCCGGGCAGTGGCCCATATGGTGACATCATCAGCGTAGACTGCCAGAGATACAGAGGCAGGCATATCAGTTTCTAAGTCCCAGAGAGCTATGTTGAATAGTGACGGGCTAATAACTGAGCCTTGCGGGATTCCATTGAGAGTGGCCCCCTCGAACGAGTACGTATCGTTGATTTTTGTCTTGATGGTTCTGTCCTTCAAGAAATCCACAATGAATTTCAAAATTTTACCTTTTATTCCAAGTTTGGTGCATTGATCGATAATCGTAACCCTGGAGACTTTATCAAATGCAGCTTCAAAATCAATTAAGACGGCTGTGGTGCACTCTTTCCTTGAAAACCCGTTGTAGATGCTTTCAGTGAAGAAATGAAGTGCGTCGGTAGTACTTCTTTTTGGCCTGAAGCCAAACTGCTGTTGACTGAGAAGTCCAAAATGTTCCATTCGCCACATCAGGCGATTATTAACCACTCTCTCTAGTAGTTTCCCAACACATGATGTGAGCGCAATTGGCCTATATGACGAAGAGAGTTCGGAGGGTTTTCCAGGCTTCAACAGGGGAATAATAGTAGCTTGTTTCCATTTCGCTGGTATAACACCTTCCGTCCAGATATTATTGAGATTCAAAATAAGTTCAAGAGTTAGCTCCTCAGAGCAGTTCTGCAGCATTGCATTATGTACGCCATCTTCGCCTGGAGTAGTTGCCTTAAGTTGATCTATAGCACTTTTTACCTCTACTGTAGTGAACGGGTTGTTGCTGATGTCATCTTGTTCCATCAATTTGTTGAGCGTGTTGTAGAAAGATTCCTTGTCCGCGATTAGGTGAGTGGGCCAAATCGTCTCGTTTCCTGATTTTTCCATATATGATGAGTTGAAGTAGTCAGCGATGTCCTTTTCCCTTGTGACTGGTGTTCCACTAGAGGTTTGTATTTGGAAAATTTTCTCTGAAGGTTTACCTTGAATGGCCTTGAAACGCTTCCAGACCGCTGAGCAGGGAGTGTTTGAATTTATCCCGTTGACGAAACTGCGCCAAGATGTTTGTTTTGCTACTTTTATAGCTCTTTTGCACCTAGCAGCAGATTGGTTGTATTTCATCCGGAGTTCTGGCATTCGGTGCTTTTTCCACTGTCTTCTTGCTTTTTGTCTTGCTTTACGGAGTTCTGAGATTTCTGTCGTCCACCAAATGTTTGAGGGTTTGTCCTTTCGATTTGGGCCGGACATCGGAATGCATCTCTTAGCGGCAGATATTATTATTTTCTCGACATCTTCGATTCCGTTAGCAACGTGGCAATTACTTGTATGGGCCTTGAACATGTCCCAGTCTGCCTCCCTTATTTTAAACTTCGCTGAAATCTGGTTTCTTGCGCTGGCGTTCTGTTCGATAGGAATTTCGAAGAAGATCGGAAAATGGTCGCTGGAGAGATCTCTGCCCACGTGCCAATTTTTCACCAAGTCGATCAAATCTGGACTGATCAGCGTGAGTTCCAAGGTGCTCAGTGAACCCGTACTAGCTGATTGGTATGTAGGTTCTTTGTTGGTATTTAGGAGCAAGAGGTTGTTTGAAAGTAACCAGTTTTGCAATAGCTGCCCATTGCCATTTCCTGGACCACTGTTCCAAGAGTCATGTTTAGCGTTAAAATCACCCATTATAATTAAATATTTCTGAGAGCGTAGTAAGGAGTTCAACTCCTCATGTGTTATCAGTTGGTTGGGTATAAACATAATATATTATGTTTGAAACCTTAAAACATAATATATTAACTTAATTTTGGAAATTAGCTCAATTTAGGTTACTGCTTTAGCTTTGTGATCGAATTATGGTATACAAATATATTTATTTGCCAGAATCTTTTTTTTACAAACAAAATTTACAAACCCTGTACAATATTGTACACTCTTTTTTTTTAACTAAAATATTTTAAATATCCTAAAACATGAACATGAAAAAAGAAACACAATAATTATTACAAAATTTAGGTAAAACAACTACACAAAAAAACTATTAGGATTCATACAACTATGTGCGTGTCCTATACTCTTTTGTTCACCATTAAGTATTAGGTTCTTTAAATTTGTTTGATTGATTGTGTTACTAATGTTACATTACTCATACGTAAACTATTATTAATTTTAACTGTTAATTAATCTCACGATCTTTGAAAGACGTAGTAAATAAATTATGAAACAAAGGCTCTTATACTAACGATGTTTTTAAGCAAATATTTTGTAAATTTGCCAATATAAATACGGGTTTTGGCAAAATAAATGAAATATTAAATCCTTAAACAAACCAAAATTAACGAAGGTAAATGTTTGTAAGATATTCCACGCACAACCTTCCCTACATAAATCTCACTCGGAACATAGAGGGGAGGGATTTATGGGGGGTTGTTGCCAAAAACAAAGGCGATAATTTTCACAGAGTGTGGTGTGTGCTATTTTGTTCTTATTGTTTAGAAAGGTTTGATAATAAATATATATACAAAGTTGTAAAGTGTATAGAAACGATTAATATCTGTAGTAGTCAAGTTATACCAATTTTCACAAATATCAAATACTTTGACGTCAGCTACCCTTAAGGGGATTCAAATCTTTATAAAAGAGTTATTTATAAAACATCTTTTCTCAATGTTTTTTACTATGCTTTTCCTGTTTTTATACAATTCTATTATGTTGAAGCACATTATACAGAAAAAGATTGTGTTTATTGTTGTTTCTACTAATAAAATAGTACAATAAGGTGTTACGTATTTTTGTGACCTAATGCGGTATCAGCTTTCGTGAAAACTTTGAAAATACTTCTCCTCCGACAATACTATACCAATTTGGATACATTTTGCAGTGCTTAAAGTTTTTCATAAACGTCAGCATGTGATATTAGCTGTGTGCGTTGCAGATCTCTTAGCTGTTCGACCAGCTAAGCTTATTTATTCCTCCCACTTCCAGTACACCATTTGACCAACCATAACCATCAACTTCTAAATAAATCGCAAAAACAGCGCGCGCAGATAAGCCTATGCGAAAACCAATTTAAACGTAATAATTATATCCGTACTAAAACTAAACAGTCAAACACTAAGATTCTTTGCGTTATATTTGACGTTATATAAATATTTGAGTGTATAAAACTGTCAATTCTGTACACAAACATAAATCGTTCTTGCTATTTCAACTGTTTCTGTATTTTATTTTATACAATTAATTGTTAAAGCAGCTTTTTTGGATTGATTAGCTGTCGTACAAGTAGGCTTGCGTTGGTAATCAATAAATATAATAAATATAAGCGTGGTTTGTAAGTGCATGCCGGTATAACTACGCAACCCACTCCCTCAGCCACATGGATTTATGTGGTATGGTAGCCATCCATGAAGAAGAGTGCAGGGTCTAGAGTGCAGGGGTCGAAATCAGAGATATGGGAGTTAAAAGAGCTCATCGCACCAATGTAAACTTTCTTATGGAAAGTTGGTGAAGCAGCTGGGTTAGCTACTAAGTGGCTAGAATGTTCGAAAGTTTCCTATAAGCTTTCAGAATGTTCGAAGAATGTTTCATAATACTCCAGACATAATGTCCTAGAATGTTGAAGAATAATGGAAAATGATATAAAATCTTCCAGATGGTTCAAGAAAGTCCTAGAAACCGGAAACACCTATGAAGCTAAAACTCTAAAGTTATATACTGTATAGGAGAAATATCATTTTAATATTGATTACTTGCGTCTAGGTTGAAAATATTGCCCGTAGAAAACATTTTAGGAAAAATGTACCTAAAACAATCTAGCGAATGTTGTGGTTTAGCTGATTATTTATGCAGGCTTAAGGCTCTCATAGATTGACTAGTCGAAACTCATCATAGAATTTTGTTCCAGCGAACTCTCAATATTTGCCAGATACTTCTTTCATTCATATCTGCAAACGAAGCAGTGGGTAGCCCTGGTAGTTGATAATGTATTCATTATTACTCCTCCTTCTTCATCCCGATGTTAAATTTATAATAAATTATAACATTACCTTGCATTACAAAGCAAAGCCTAGATCACAAATGCAAGGTAATGTTATAATTATTGATAAAGTATTGTATACATCCTACATTCAGTGTAGTTTCATTAACGATGAACAACTTACATAATCGAATGTTCAGCATGTTATCAACTGAAAATAATGTGCATTATATCAGACTGAATAAATACATTATACCAGATGAAATCTTTCAAGCCATTTAAAGTATATTGGGACTCTGGCCTTTGACAATTCAAATGTTTGTAACAAACAAATACAAATTAATCAATTCAATCTGTTAACAAATAAATAGGTGACCTTTGAAAGCGATATGTTTTAAACTGTTTTATTGACAGCTTTAATATCGGCTAATTTTACAAACAAAAATCTACGGATAATGTTACAAAGTAAATAGCAGCCAATAAATAAATATTTGTTTATTCCATATCTTGCGTATTTATAAATCCAATTTGAAAATTGTTTGTGTATTTAAAAAATAATAATTACAGAATTAAACGAATATATTTGATAACAGTAATATTTTTATAAATTCATAGTATAACCTTATTACTAAATTTTTCATAAAAAATCCATAGTTTACTTATAATAATTTAGATATTTGACAAGATGACTATGGGAGTAAGTTTATGCACCAGGGCCGTTAACAGGAGGGGACATATGGGGCAAGTTCACATCAAGAACGGGCTCATACATGATTTTATAACAATTTTAATTTAAAAAGACGTTTTTTGAGACGCATTAAGGGAGGTCTATTCGCTCAATGTAATAATATTTGAAACTAATGCAAATTATTCAAGTCCATCATACAGGCCTAAGCAAAGTAGAACATAACTAGAGGCAAGTCGAAAGAAGCAGGGAAAAAGCTGTTAAAACATGAGCAGTAAAGAACTATATATAGGTTTTTAATAAGTTATATTATGTAAAAAGGTTAACTAGCCAAATATGATAAAGAAGTTTTTTATAAATTTATCAAAATAATAAAAAGTTTTTAGCTAAAGAAAGTAGTCATAACAAATTAGAATTTTATTTTTAGCCCTCGAACTGTTAATGCTAATTTTTGCAATGTTAAACCATTTCTGTTCGATTTGCAAGCATTTTTTAAAAAATTCGCCAAATATAGTAATTAATTATACCCCAATCTAAAAAGCAAGTGTTTCATACCTTTATTGTAGAGAAAGGTACAAAGAATTCATATATGCCAGTACAAAATTAATTGTTGTAAAATTTGCAAAGTTATAGCTCAAGAAACAAAAAAAATATTTCAGTAACGAAAGGAATAAGTTCAGCTTTAAGACTACCTAACGAGAAGTATAAACATTTTTTTAAAATTTTATTTCAAATTGTACACACGTTTTGTAAGTTAGTTCTAAATAGAACTATATTAAAATATATATATCAATTTCAAATTTCATATTTTGAAAACACCAGTTTTTGTGTTCCTACTACAAGACAGACTGCTAACAAAACTAGGCCTAAATAGTAATTTAGGAATATAATATGATTTGCCAAAAAATGAAATATTATTATAACAAAGTGCAAAGAATAAATTGAAGAATTTAACTGTATACTTGTAAATTATTATTTCATAAACGTATTTGACTTGGTTTTATTTGACTCACAAAATTTGATACAATTTGATCACGTACCAAGTCTATACAATATCCTGTGTTATTTGACCGTTACAACTAGCGTTGGAACGGCGAGTTTTTAATTCTACAAAAATCTGTATTTCCCAAGAAAGTACGAATAAAACCGTTACAGTAAATGTGGCTTAGTTTACACGAAACGAAAGATCGAAGTTTTAGATAGAAATCGATATAAACATATCTATACAAATATATCGAATTGCAACAGATATCCGGAATGCAAAATGTGCATCTTCATTGGTTGAAAACTGTACAATTGCAAGGGTTTACAGAAAATTATATGTTTTTGGAACTATAAAAATTACGTCTAATTGAAAGGCAGTTTTAGAAATTTCAAATCTTGACGAATCCAAAGGAATCTTTATATTATTTTCAAAACAGTTCTGTCGAGCGATATTGAGCCTTAGAAGAGTGACGCATTTGTGTAATTCTCTCTAGCTTTCTCACGTGGCATCAATTAATTTAGAAAACTATAATTTTAAAACGACGATTACATTTTGTAAATATACGTTTAAGAACAAATTTGTAAAAACAAAATAAAAGTTTAAATCATTTCCTTTCCAACGGTTTTTATTTTACGTCGCTTAGATGATTTTTAGTGGATGAAATATTCAATACACGTTGAGTTGTTAAAGACTACTCAATTCATTACTCGGCTAGCTGAGACCACTCAACTTGACTGGTGCGACAGAACGAGGGGGTTAAGCATTTTAGAAAATTGGAGTAAGGCAATTAAAAGACACATAAGGCAAGGGATAGTTAACATAAAACTAATTTGGGAAAAGTTAATATTGGCAAGGAAAAGTATGCTTTAAAGAGTTATTCTTTTAATTTTTTTTTTGTAAATTCTAAGTTTAATAAACACTAACATAAAATAAATATTGTTAATCTCATAGATGCAGGGGAAATAATGCATATTCTGACAAAAGGTTAGTTCAATGAAATTAAAAGAGTAATAGTTATTTACGATTTATAAATAAAAAGTATTTATTCAACTTAAACATAATGCGGTATTATCCTCCTGGATTGTATATTTCATTTATATATAAAGTTTATAAATACCGTAATTTATTCCGTCGAACAATTCTATGTATTTATCCGTGTGGATAACTAGTTTCGACGATTATATCATCATCGTCAGATCCTAGAGAACGTTGTTGGGAAGAAGTTGTTCAGCCATTCTTAGGCGTCTTCTTATTATCAGTCTCATATTGTAGTTTAATAGAATAACTTAATTAAAATTGATTAAAAAAATGACACAATTACACATTACACACGGTAGACATATACATTTCAAACACATAAACCGGCCGGTAACGAATGTTCGCTGCTTTTTGAACCAACGTTTGGTATTGGCGTAACAAGACATGAGTGGATGAGCCGAGCAGTCACTGATAACTGACTAAACATTGAACTGGTCATGTCTCTTGGTCCCTTCCCTGAGTTTGATTACAGTATTAAACAGTGCATTTGAGCAATCTTGTTAAATGACAAAATAAATTATTGTCAAATGGTCGCTGTTAGGATCGTCACTAGCATAAGGACATTGAAAAGTATGTTACTTTGTCTCTAGTCGTAATAAGTATTGGAATTTCATGTTATAAGTTGTATGAAGTTAAATAAAGTAGTCACATACAAAATCGTAACGCCTTAAAATCAATTTTGGTCTTCAGGAATATCAGTGACTAGTGTTAACGATAGGGTTATAATATACTGATTACCTTGCAGGAGTCCAAAAGTACCATCGAATTAAGGATCATTATATTGCGCCAGCAACAATACAACACCAGGATTACGAGGGTATTCGAGACCTGCAGGAACTCCAAGTAGGGACGCGTTCTTGAAAATTTTCCAATTTATTCTCGACGTCACCTTTTTAAATATATTATATATTGCATCATTAAAATAGTAGAGTTGTTTAATAAATATTATTGGGGAGACTTTATAAATTAATTAAGTTCCGGTAAAGTAATCTACATATATATGTCTCGCAACTGTTCATTTTAGTAAAGTAATTAAAAACATTATGTTAGTTTAATTAATTTTAAGGTTTAGAATAGAATTAGTGTGTTTTTAATTGCTAATGACGTTTTAACAGCGTGTGATGTATATAGATAATGTTCATAAAGTCCCTTTAACCCCTTTATTATTGAAAATAAGTTAACAAAACTTTGTATATATCTTGTACTGCATAACAGAACACATGTTTATACATATCTGAACCTTTATGATTTTGGGGGGCTTGAGGGAGGTAGGGCTAAAAAGTTTAAATATAAAGGTAGGCCATGTAATACATTGAAAAGCTTATATAAATAGAATGGTGCCAACTAGAGCTTAGTATCTCGCTTAGTTTCAAAGTAATGGACAATCAAAGTTCTGGAAAATGATATTGTAATCATAACATCAAAGCAGGTTATTAATTTGTTGATATTATTAATAAGTAGGTTGTATGTAATTCTCCAGATCTTTTCTTGTCCAGTATTCTGAAACGAAGTAAGATATTAAGCTCTAGTTTGCTCCATTGTATTTCTCTTTTAATAAGCTTTTTAATTCTGTATTACATGACCTACCTTTATATTTGAAATTGTTAGCCTCCTAAACCCACCAAAATCATAGAGAGTCAGATATGTCAAAAAATTTCCTGTTATGCAACACAAGATAAATACAATGTTATTTATTTTCAGTAACAAAAATAACTGTTGGGGTTGAAGGGACTTCATGAACACTCTGTATGTACATCAATTTGAATACTTTCTTGGTATAAAATAATTTCACTTTTTCTTAAACAAATCAAATTTCTTTAATTTCTTTTACAATATTCCTAAACTAGACAACAATTTATTTCTATGTGTGCTAGTGCTAATATAAGTATCAGCTTGTTACAAGGAAGGTAAACTGTTCTCCGCAAGGCAAGACTCCCTAAAAGGTTAAAGCTCAGAGTAGCAACAACAATTTAAATTCCTTTCTTACAAAATAGTAAGGATTATTACCGTAAAAAGCTCGCCCAGTTTTGATAAGGTATATGTTTCTTGTTAAGGAATGCCTTATCCGCCACTCTCCAGGTTTGAGTTAGCCTAGGGCTGTTGTAACTTATGAAATAAATGTAATCATGTAAGCACTGATAGCCGGTGCAGAGTGTTTTCAATATGGAACAAGTTCGTGACACACATTATGTTATGTGCGATTGGTTCTGTATATGTGAATTTATTACATATAATTTTTGTTAGTTTGGACAGATACAAGGAATTTATCTGTTCGTTAAATATAAACACTTACACCAGACTGTGTACATCTGTTTATTTGGTTAAAACCCAACATTGGCGACGAGGAAAATTGGTCAGTTGGCTATATATTAAGCCTAAAGTGAAACCACGATGTCTCAAATTAGAGTCTTACATTTTGATCCTTCCACCACTTACTTTTTTGTTTTTAAAACTAAGTTATCTAACTATTTCATAGCTAATGATATAACTGATGATACAAAGAAAAAAGCTATATTAATTACTTCACTAGCTGATGTAACTTATCAACTTCTGTTTAGTTTATGTATACCGAAAGACCCTGATGCTGAAAAATATGTCGACATAATTTAAGTTCTACAATTATTTTTCACCTGTAAAATAATTTTGTATGGAAAAGAAAACATTTTATCAATCTGTGTAAGAAAATGGAGAAACTGTACGAGAGTTTGCTGCAAGGTTAAGGAGGTTGGCTGCGAGCTGCATTTTTGCAAATTAATTAGATATACTACTTCGTGATATTTTAATCATTGGGTTGTCTTCAAGACGGGTACAAGAGAGACTTTAAGAAGAAGATGCAACAAGAAAAGAGACTACATTCGACATGATGGTCAACTTGGAGGATCGCAAAATTCAACATTAAATTAGAACCAGCAGACTTACACCATATTAAGGGTAGGCCTAGCAATAGCAAGAGGTATGTTCAAATTAATAAATATAATCCAAGTTCGAAAATTAAGTGTGAACATTGTGAAAGAATAAATAATACTAGTGAAAAGTGCTACTTCAAAAATAAGACGCGTTACAACTGTGAAAACAAGGGACATTTGGCCCCTATTTGTAATCGAAAATTCCAAAACAGTAATTATAAGCCTAAATCAAAAAATAAATACTTAGGCTTATACGATATGACTGAAATAGGCTGGGAAGTAAATTCTGATATTAGTGACTGTTCCGATAGGTTAGGTCATAAGGATTCTAGGGAGGAGCAGGGTATTGTAAATTTGAGTAATACTATTTTATTGTGGTTACAAAGGATGATTTAAACAACAACAAGTCTTTAAATACGTTTAAAAAAGTTCAGTCTATAAAATTAAAGTTAATTTTAAATGATGAAATTAACAAATGTCAATTAATTAAATGTTGAAACTGATACGGGTTCTTTATATAATGTTTATGTCAAAGGCTTGTTTTGAGAATTATTTTTATCAAGATTTATTAATTGAAAATGATGTTAAATTAACTGATTATGTTGGTCATGTAATAGAACCAATAGGCAAAATGTCTTTACCAAGTAGGCTTAAACTTGAAGATCCTGGGAAAAAATGTTACTTTTATGTGATATTGAATGGAGGTCCGCCTTTACTGGAGAGAGAAGGTCTGAAAGAGTTAAGGTTGTTGTTAAACGAAAAGGGTTTACATCTGGATTTTCAAGATAAGGGTATTATGCCTATTAATCAGCAAAGTTGTAATAATTTAAGCAGGTTACCAACCAATCTATAAATATGCCAAATGAAGTAGAGAAAATTTTAAATAAGTACCCAGATGTTTTTAGTGGAATTCTAGGAACTTTCAATAATTATAAAGTGGAAATAAGAGTTAAATAAAGGTCATGTCCAAAATGTTTCAAAGCTCGTACTTTACATTTAGATTTGAAAGAACCTGTTGAAAGGGAACTATATAGACTAATTAGCTTAGGTGTACTAAAGAAATTAGATTACAGTAAACCTGACGGTCCAGTCCGCATTTGTGGATGGTTAAGAGATTGTCAACCACTTGAATTTGTTGACATCATTCCTTTCCTACGTTATCTGAGTCCTTCTTTCCCGTAGTTGGTTTATAGGACCTTGTTTTAAACAAGAGTATTTATTTGAATCTATATATATATAAGAGTATTTGACTGACTGACTGACTGGCATAGAATCAACGTAGGCAATAACTACTAAAACGTATAATATAATGGGGTCATAGACGCACACTAAGAAAGGATTTTGCAAAAATTTTACTTAACACGTAAAATGTGAAACTACGGAAGTTTACTAACAGCCCTATAACAGATAAAACTGTTGTTCGAATAAAAGCTTAGAAGAATAATGCTTGTTGGACACATTTACTTTTATTACCATAGCAACCAACTTAGCATGCAGGATCAGTTAATTACAACCAACAACACTTTCAGATTAGGTTAGCGAAATAAAAGTAAACACAAACAAAATGTAAACAAAAAGGCTTATTGTATTATAATTCAAACTGTCGTTACATATTCAAAATAAAATATCTGATTCTGATCAAAAGTTTACGTTAGGCCTATATTTAACCAAAACATGTTTCTTAAAAACATTTACATTCATTAGCATAGCAACAAACTTGGCTAATTTGTAATGTGATAATAATTTTATTATTATTCAAAACCAAAATTTTGGTGTAGGTTAGGTAAAAGCAAACACAAACAAAAATAACTAAGCAAGTTTACATTATTACATTAAACACCTGACGTTACATATTATATTGTTTCCTTTTGGTGACATTATCAAAATTTGTTTGAAATTTTGAATATTGATTATTTTAATATTATTGGGGAAAATAAAACCCAAGCCGCACAACGTAATTCCAATTATTGGGGAAGGTGCGTGTCTATTTCGATCTATGACTTACATTATGTATGCTTCACCGTTACTAATATTACCCTACCCTGATCCAATTATAAATCCAATTATATGTTCTACTCAATCGTAATGTTTAAGAAAATATCAGAATACAATAACAATGTATTTGTATTTGCTTCAGCAAGAGGATTGGTGAGCAAAACGAACAGGTGGGGAGCCTCCTCATTTTGTTAATAGTAAATAATTATACTATATAAATTTATTGCACAGGATTTATAAAGTACAACTTAAAAAATAGTTATCTAAAATGATATGAACTTGCAATTATTCCTTTGAACCTAAAACTTCATTGAAAAATTTACTTCTACAGCCACAAACATTATAGTTATGTTCTTAGACTACTGAGATCCACAGCGTCAATGTTGTCTGCATAATAACCTTAGCTTCTGGTACGCATGCGCACCGGTGTTAGTACAAACCGCTATTTCATGTCTGCATATCAGTATTGTGCCAAAACAAACTCAATGTAACCATCGTAATAACGTATAATGAGAGATTTGCATTTTAAATCAGATCCAATTCATAAAGTAAAATTTTTTGTAAATAATTTCTAATAGAATTTTTATTAAATAGGTACCTATTTAATAGTTTATTATAATTAAACTAAAAAAACTCATTTCAAGACACAGCATATCGCAGACTCTGGTCGGTATTGTTCTCATTGAGGTTCTAAAAACGTTACGCCACGCTAGTTGCTTTGCTCAAGTATCTGGAAAATTGTTTTTACTGAAACTGTCAGAAAAATGCAGTTAGCAGAACCATAAAGTAATCTCCCCGTAATGCTTCCTTAAGCAATTTTAATGTAGGTTATTGAAAGTTAAAATGTATTTAAAAATAAAATATACACACTTTCAACTTCATTGAACTATGTTAATAATTTATCCACGTGTTCAGGGAGATTAATTCTCTGTAAATTATATTTAGGTAATGTTGGATGTACAATTATTTAGACTTTTGCTGCCATTTAAATGCAAAATTAATACACAATGTACTGAGGATACCACCAATCGACGCAAATTATCACGTGACTAAAACTGTAGGAACTTAGACAAATATATAGTTTTTTTGTGAAATTTACCTGCAATTTTATTTTAAATTTATTATGAAATTTCATTAAGTACATACTGTAGTTGTAATTAATAAAATTTAATACTATCGGACTTACAAAAAACACAAGAACGGTTTCTATTTAATGTTATAACATTGTTCTTTATGTCAGACTAAAATTAAAAATAAATCAGCTGTTCATTGCTTCATTAAAAAAATAATCTGGATAAATTTAAAAAATATCATCATAGTGTAGAAATTGACATTGATTGATTTTGTTTAACTGAAACACTTAAAGTACTTTGTGAATTAATCATTGGGATGAGAACTTTAAGTTTTTGAAAGAAATTCAAACAAATGCTTTTCCTTTTTCAATTATACAGGGTGTCCTCGAACTCTCTGGACCCCTTTTGTGGGTATGTTCCTGGGATCCAAACAAACATATTTCACAATATAAACATGGGTCTACGGAGCTTATTTTTTCGTCTGTCTATCTGTATGTGTTTTTTTACAAAATACCTAATATTTTTGAAAGTAGAAGAGATATTGAGCTCAAACTTTGTATATGTATTTTTTCCCTAACATTTTATTACTGTACCAAAAATTATAATATTATTTTAAATAATTTTCAAAATGGCGACCTTTTAAAATTTTTAATGTCAAATATCTCAAAAACCGCTTACTTTACAAAAAAATTACAAGAGACAAAAAAGTTTACTTTTTTAATGACAAACACAATGGTATTTTTGTTTTTTCTGTAGCTGAAAGGGTAACAGAGATTTTGACAAAGAAAAAAAAACTTATTTCTTGGTAGTTGTCAACAATAACCAGAATTACTCTAGAAACCAAATATTTTAAAGTTATTATGAGCTAAAATAAAAAGTTATTTGCATAATGTTCCGAGCACTTTCTAAGCTGATTCCACTAGCAAAAACTATGAAAATGTTCATATATGCCTATTTATAGATCCGGGAATGCTTCGTTAGCTCTCTACAGCTGGCGAAAGATTTTACTCGTGTTTCAGATTACTCACAGAAAAGAATCATAATTGAAATACTGTATGTAGGGCGTTAATTAAGGTGTACAATTTAATTTAATTTACGAGAAATGAGCAGATATATTTAATAAAATAGGTCCCAGTTCTGTAACTGCAGTAATTGTTGCGGTAATTGACCGAAAACTCAAAATTCGGACTAAAAAAAACATGTTTTCTATAGGGTTTTAGTACATTAACTTTGTGAAATGGGTATAAACCCACAATCGTATTAAACATATTTTGTAGATATTTTATTTCTGAAGATATTTGTGTAAACTAGGTCAATAAAAAACAAAAATTTAAATTAAAATATCTAACTTTACAAAAAAATTACAAGAGACAAAAAAGTTTACTTTTTAATGACAAACACATTTTTTAAAAAGTTTTTCTGTAGCTCAAAGGCTAACAGATTTTGACAAAAAAAATAAAAATATTATTTCTTGGTAGTTGTCAAAAATACCCAGAATTACTCTAGAAACAAATTTTAAAGTTATTATGAGCTAAAATAATAAGTTATTTGCTACAGATGTTAACAATCAGCTGTTTTCTGTCTATTTCATGTTAACAATGAATCAACTGTTTCTTATAAAAAAACAGTAATGCATTGTTTATAGTAATGTTTGTTTATTACTTCTTTTATAGTAATGCATTGTTGAAAGAAGAGAAGTAAAACTTGGCTGTTGTACGTCATTAAATTGTGTTATTTGTTTTGTTCTCTTACTTTGTAGTAAATAATATTAGTGCAAAACATGGATAACTTTACATTTGAGGAATATTGTGATATTCATTACTTTTATGGAATGGCAAGAGGCAATTCAAAAGAAGCTCGGAGGTTGTATCGTAAAAATTTCCCGAACAGACAGCTTCCAAATTTCAAAACTTTTATTGCTGTCCACAATAGGTTAAGGGAAACTGGCTCATTTAAATGTAACATGGTTGATACGGGTCGTGACAGGCAAGTTCGTAATGTCCAGTATGAAGCAAATGTGTTACAGTTGTTTGAAGATAACCCATCAACTAGTACTAGAGCAGTAGCAAGGGAATTAGGCTGTGGTAAAAGTATAGTGTGGAAAGTTTTAAATGTTGAAGGACTTCATCCATACAAACTACAAAAAGTGCAGGCTTTAAATCCTCAAGGTTATCCTCGGCGCGTGGAGTGTTGTCGCTGGTTTTTGAGTAAAGATGTTGAGGACCCACATTTTCTGGAGAAGGTTTTATTTACAGATGAAGCTAGTTTCACCAGAGAGTGGATCTTCAATTCTCGGACATCACATGTTTGGGCTGCAGACAATCCTAATGCTACTATTATTAGAGGATATCAAGAGAAGTTTGCTGTGAATGTTTGGGCAGGTATTATTGGAGATTTCCTAATAGGGCCCTACATTCTTCCTAACCGACTTAACTCCCCTGTATATCTCGTATTTCTCAGAGACATCCTCCCTGAGTTGCTAGAAAGTGTACCACTGCATATTAGACATCGAATGTGGTTTCAGCATGACGGAGCTCCAGCTCACTTTGGTAATGTAGTCTATGGTTATTTAAATGTTACATTTGGCCAGCAATGGGTGGGACGTGGGGGACCAGTACATTGGCCTGCTCAAACTCCCGACCTCACACCACTCGATTATTTTCTTTGGGGCAATATGAAATCACTAGTATACAGTACACCAGTGGAAAGTGAAATGGATTTGGTTGGTCGAATTACCGAAGCTGCAGCAAGAATTCAAGAAGAAGCAAATATTTTTGAGAATGTTCGTCGATCTTTAATACATCGTTGTAGGTTGTGCAATCGTATTGGAGGGCGACATTTTGAACAAATTTTATAAATTTATTTTGTCTTTTACAGCTTTATACTTATATTTAATTTTGTACTGGTTACCAAATAATTTGATATTCAAAGATTTAAATAATTCACTATTAATAAACAGCTAATACTTTTATTTGTAAACATGGTCGCATTGTTGTTATTTCTCATTTGATTTTCTTAATTAAGCTACCGTTATATTTGTATTTAAAAGGTCGATATTTTATAATTCATTTATTTATTTTTAAAGACATAATTTTCGGAGATATTCTAATTTAATTTTTTGTTTTTTATCGGCCTATTTTACACAAATATCTTCAGAAATAAAATATCTACAAAATATGTTTAATACGTTTGTGGGTTTATACCAATTTTACAAAGTTAATGTACTAAAACCCTATAGAAAACATGTTTTTTTGAGTCCGAATTTTGAGTTTTCGGTCAATTATCGCAACAATTACAGCAGTTACAGAACTGGGACTTATTTTATTAAATTTATCTGCTCATTTCTCGTAAATTAAATTAAATTTTACACCTTAATTAACGCCCTACATACAGTATTTCAATTATGATTCTTTTCTGTGAGTAATCTGAAACACGGGTGAAATCTTTCGCCAGCTGCTGTAACTCTCTAACGAAGCATTCCCGGATCTATGAATAGGCCTATATGAACATTTTCATTATTTTTTGTTAGTGGAATCAGCTCTGAAAGTGCTCGGAACATTAAGCAAATAACTTATTATTTTAGCTCATAATAACTTTAAAATATTTGGTTTCTAGAGTAATTCTGGTTATTGTTGACAACTACCAACAAATATTTTTTTCTTTTTTTGTCAAAATCTCTGTTATCCTTTAAACTACAGAAAAAATAAAAAAAAACCATTGTGTTTGTCATTAAAAAAGTAAACTTTTCTGTCTCTTGTAATTTTTTTGTAAAGTTAGCGGTTTTTGAGATATTTGACAATAAAAATTTTAAAAGGCCGCCATTTTGAAAATATTTAAATAATGTTATAATTTTTGGTACAGTAATAAAATGTTAGGGAAAAAATAGATATATAAAGTTTGAGCTCAATATCTCTTATACTTCCAAAAATATTAGGTATTTTGTAAAAAACACATACAGACAGACAGACGAAAAAATAAGATCCGTAGACCCATGTTTATATTGTGAAATATGTTTCTTTGGATCCCAGGAACATATCCACAAAAGGGGTCCAGAGACTTCGAGGACACCCTGTATAAGAGAAAACAAATCGCGGTAAAATAGATTAGTTATATATTACATTTTTGTACTAGAAAACTTCAAATGTTGTTAATACCTTCAGTTGACGATGTCCAACTATAATTGATATTAAATTCTTAGTTTTCCCAATCAGTTTTCTTTCACAAGACTTTTATACAGTCATTATCCAACTATGCACAACACATTTAGTTAGGAAGGTTGTCTGCAATATAGTTTGTTATGTTTATTATATTTTTATCTAAACAGAGGGGTTGCAACCAAAATACGGTGTAAATATTTGCATTCCTTGTTACAATCTTCTGAGTTAATTTCAATATTCTACAATCTATGTATGAAGCTATTGCTGATGGCTAACTTGAGTGTCATGGGGATATTGGCAGTAGAACAGTACGGTTGGATTGATAAGGTTTACTGAATATTTTAATATTCGTTTTTGTTTAGATTTTTTGACGAATAAATCTAAGAGTTACTATTTTACCAGAATGTTTAACACCATATAAGATTTTTTTTTAATTTCTTAATTCATGATTATCCCTAAAATTACAGCAACCAATTTCCTTAAAAAGTTTCAATTTGTGTAAGTTACGTATGAAGATAAGATTTGTAGGAAAATAAATTTTAAATCAAATATATTTATAATTAATTTAAATATATAAAAAAGGGTCACTTTTAGTATTCGTCCAGTTGAAAAATATTCACTATGTAACATTATCATGTATCATGTATACATTATCAATTATCATGTATAATCATGTTAAATTATGTAGTTATATAAACATCTTTTTCCATTCAGTGATTCAATCAGCTTTTTATATTGATTTGCTGTCGTGAAGGTATTCGTTATTTATAATTGTTATATAGTTAGCTTTTTATAGCTTTGTTACGATTATGTTTAATCTTTAAACTACAGATCAGTGTGTATTTTTCTGAGAAAGTTAAAAGTAAATTGTGTTGATAAACCTTTGAGGTGTGTTATAAGGGTTTACTAATTTTAATCGTTTTTATCAGGATGTATTAATCGCTGATATAGTGGTTATATTAAATAATTTACTGAGGCTGTTGTTTATTTCCTAGATAATGTTGTTTTCTTCAAATCTAATATTTTATACGTTACAATCGTTGATCATGTTTATTATTGTCCTTCGTCGGATTTTCTAAATGATGCATAGTTTTCCGTATGTTTATTTTAAATGTCATAAATGTAAAATTTTTGTATTAAAAAGTCTGATTCATAATGGGTTTATTTACAATGTTTAGTGTTGCCCAAAAATTTTTCGAGGAATCAAAAACATAACAATCCTACCAGTTTAATTAAACATAAACAATAGTTAACAATTGTTTACATCAGATGAGCTTGTTTTTCTTAATTTCTTAGTTCATGATTTTCCCTAAAATTACAAAGCAACATTCTCAATTTTTCAATAACATCCTGTTTTCTATTTACGTAAGACATATTTTACGTGTAGCCTCCTTGATTTTATACTTAAGGTCTGAAGAAGTGTATTAATACATTTTGTACTTGTTCAATGATATAAATTCTCTGTTTTAATTTAAAATGTAGTAATGTTGTATGTACAATTATATTCAAACTTGTGCCATCATTTAAGTGCAAGAATTAACTTAACCGTACAATGTCCCTCTACAATTTCCCTTCCCTCTACAATGTCTGCAGTACCCATTTAGAAACCTTTGCTTCCCGATTACTACAAAATAAATACAATTTAAGTATCTGATAATGATTAATGCAAAAAGTTTATATTATATGTAACTAAAATGTATTAATCATTCCTGGTTAATAATATAAAGTACAGTTCAATAATCACACGAATAATATACTAATAAACTTATAATAACTACATTTATTAACTACACATTTGAAAAGTTCAGTTGAAAGACAAAAAGGTACGAGCTGTTGAGTTTAAATGTTAGAATATGTACTACTGTTTAAATATGCAGGTTTTTAATATCTACCACTGTTTGCGCTGTAATCACAGCATAATTGGTTGAATCTCTGTATCCAATATTCAAGTAACACAACTCGGAGTACACGAGAACAGTAGAGATTAGAAGAATACACAGATATAGCGTGTAATCGCTGTATCCATTATTCACGTAAAGCAATACAGAATACACGAGTACAGTGTATATATTAGAAGATATAAAGCATGCAATCGAAATATAATTGGTTTAATCGCTTTAAATAATATTCAAGTAACACAACACAGTCACAGAGTACAATATAGATTATAAGAGTACACAGATACATCGTGTAATAATAATCGCTCAGTATTTGTACTTTAGTAGACATTGGTCAGTATTTGTGAGTACAAAATACAGTTACAGGAAAACTGACTGAATAAACTGACTTTATCCGTAATGCTGAGCTTTGACATTGGTCCAGCCACTTGTTTGAATTTTTACGTGAATTCGCTGCATTATTAGGCTGTGTTTTGTATCTTATTTTAACTTTACCGTTCTGAGATGCTTCTCCTTAATCCTTTAAGGTTTATGATTGGTACAGTAAATTTATTGTATTATCATAGCTTTTTTCTCATAGACCTATTACTCTATACTTTTCCTATAGTTTTTGTCATTTTATTTGATCATGGAAGGTGATTCATAATCCCGAAATGTCATGATGTGTTAGTTTTATTACATTAATAATGGCAAATGTTGGAATTATCACTAATAAAATGGAGATAAATATGGTATCTTAGTATATAAGATGACAAGATTGTATTACAGAACCGAAGTAGCTAAAACATAATAAATTCCGAAAACATATTGGTAGTGAAGGCTCGCATATAGGCACAGTGGATCTTATATTAATAGAAAACCATAAACTGCAAAATTTGACTTAAGTAAAATTTAGCAGTAAAACCATTTCGAAAGCGTCTAGTAACCACAACCTTATCATTTTATTATATAACCTCACACTATAAATAGCATATCGAACAATAATTCACAAAGGATTCAAATTCATCCTGGTTGGACAGTAATTATTTCTTCGTTAAAACAAATTTCTTAATTTTAGTTTCATGGTTTTTGTCGGAGCTTTTATGTCGGACATACAGGCAGGGAGTTTATCGAATGCTTTAAAGAACATTTGCCGCACAATACCACACGCAAGGTGAAGTAAAATTACGCACAGGATTTAATATACCGTAACTATAACTATAAATATGTCCACTTAAATTTGACACCATTTCAATTTTGCATAAAAGAGAGATTGGTGAACTCTATCGAAGAAATCAAAATTTACAACGAATTTTTAACAATCCCAACAATTGTATTAAAGGATGAGCTGTCATTTCAGTCAAGCTACCTGTGTGACACAACCCATGATTATCAAGACAAAACCGGCCAATAACTACTTTAATGAAATTAGGCGGTTTACAAGAGACCACGCTACAAACTACAATTATATAGTTGTTCTAAATGTTATGCGTTGTGTACTATGTGTTTAATTTGTTTGTGTATATGACGAACACAAAAGTGACAAATATTGAAGATGAAATTACGGTCTCGAAAGTCGTTGTAAATATGAAAAACACGATGAAGTCACTAGACGGACAAAGTAACAGGTAAAATACTCGTGGTAATTTCCTGCATCTAATTTTAAACTACTAAGCCAGGCCACCAACGATATGTATTTTTTTATTCAATGCATCAACAGATTGACCGATTTTCCCTAACACAGTTTTTACATTTAAGTTTTAAACAAATGATAATCATTATACATTATCAATATTAATAGTGCGACACAAATAGTTTTCTTTAAGTAAAGAATATTATTTACATAATAATTGTTTTCAGTTGCTAAGATGAAGTCATCTTTTTAAATTAAATTTAAACAAATTATTGGCATAAATCGGAAATATAAAAAAGAAAACTTAATGTGAAACAAGAATGTTTAAAAGAATCAAATAAACAATTAATTACTGCAACATTGTTTTCATAAAACTAATCATGTAACCTATTATTAAAGTAAAACTTCGGAACAATCAAGAGATTTTATAATTATACTTTTGTTTTTAAAGTAGACGAACATATTTATTTTAACTAATAACAAAATATATAGTTCTTTAAAATTGTTATAACTTCACACTTTGCTAGCTTGGCCCACCTACGGCGAAGCAAATGCAAACAGATTATTGTATTCTCTTATATATTTCACTGAATGAGCAGTAGGGTCTGAGTGTTTGTTTCAGTAACAGGCATTCGTTATATAGAAATATATTTGTATATAAGAAACTAAATTTTACCTTTGCACTTTCAAAAACATACAAATTATACCAAATATCTTATTGAAATACTTTTCAAAACAAAAATATTAACCTAAGGTTAGTGTTTAAAATTATATTTATTTTAACAAATAATTTAAATAATTAATGGTTTATTTCCGTCAATTAGTTTCATATCACGAACAACTATACTAGAAATCATTTTGATTGCTTCATATAACCGTTTTTGTTTATATATTTTTTCTAAGTCAGTAAAGTCTCGAGTAGCATTTGATTACACGTTTTTCTCTATTGAATTTGTGTTACTGTTATCAGAAAGAAAGCCCTTACGGATTTCTAAAATAATTTAAAATAATCAACTTTAGTCAATGGTGTATGTTTTGTAGGCTACATATGTTATTTGCATTACATTATTTGACATCCTAATAAACGGATGCATGATTCCTCTGCAAGTCTCAAAGTACCCGTCATTGCCATAGATTGTAGAATAAAAATTTGGACTATTATTGTATTTCATTGTCACACACCAATCTAAAAATAAAAGGAAACAAACATAAAAGCCAAATTTATTCGATCGATAAGCAAATCATGTTTGATTGATTGTTGACATCACATTAATCTATATTTTAACCAGCACAACGTATTTATAAAATTATCTTTACAGTAATTTAATATAAATCTAACCTTACTAATCTATACGATTATATCAGTCTTGTGAATGATAAATTAGTTTTGTCATTGTGTAGGATCTGTGACAAGTATTTTCTTCCTTATCTTGGATTGATTCAAAATATTGAGCTATGACATAATCCTCTACATGCCAACAGAGAAATAATGAATCTGGTATTTTATCTGTCAGGTAACAGTCTATACGTTTTAACCTTAGCTTACACTACCTAAGTAAACTTTATATTCTTGATTTAAAATAAGATATATTTTTGCACTTTAAAAATAAAACAAAGTGTCTCGTTCTGCTTGTACAATGTAAATCTGTTACTTCACCTGACTGATAAATGTCTAATAAATAAACTTGGTTCTTCTGAAATCATAGAATCGTTACCACACGCGGAGTAACTACAAACTACCTTCTACCGGCACGACAGGGTCGCACTGCGAGAGTGACAGGGCTCTCTCTTCCTCGGCAGCTTCATGTGTGCGCAATACCCACAAGAACCAGACATCACGGCACTGGAACTTTGAAGCTCACAATACTACACACAAATGTTTGTATATTTTTCATAAACTGAGGAATGGATGCTACATTAATTTGAAGGATTATATATTGTACACATAGGCTATAAAGAAAGAATTAAGAAAATTATACATAAATTACATGTTAACGACAGTATCAATTAGAAATAGGGGAAGCTGCAGATCCACTGTGCCTATATGCGAGCTTTCACTACCAATATGTTTTCCGAATTTATTAATATTTTAGCTACTTCAGTTCTGTAATACAATCTTGTCATCTTATATACTAAGATACAATATTTATCTCCCTTTTATTAGTGATAATTCAAACATTTGCCATTATTATTGTGATAAAACTAACACATCATGAAGTTTCGGGATTATGAATCAACTTCCATTATCAAATAAAATTATAAAAACTATAGGAAAAGTATAGAGTAATAGGTCTATGAGAAAAAAGCTATGGTAATACAATCAATTTACTATACCAATCATAAACCTTAAACGACTAAGGTAACGCATAACAGAACGGAAAAGTTAAAATAAGATACAAAACACAGCCTAATAATGCAGCGAATTCACGTAAAAAAACTCAAACAAGTGGCTGGACCAATGTAAAAGCTCAGCATTACGGATAAAGTCAGTTTATTCTGTCAGTTTTCCTGTAATCTGTATTTTGTACTCACAAATACTGACCAATGTCTACTAAGTATAGCTCGTCAGTTTTAGCATGAACTTTACCATGCGCTGGCGGGAGGGAAGAATATAGGCAAATGGGGACGCCGTCCACTGGAGGGGAAGGGACAATACGCTTACTATCAAAGTTGTAGCGACATCTTTGTGTTGTATTACTTGTAACATGTAAATACTGTATAGATATGGGAGTTTTTATATCTATACGAATTACGCCTAAATCAAAATTTATCTAAGTCACTTTTTATGTTTGTTCGGTGACTAACTTTGGAGTACTAAAAGAAGCACCAGATTCACTACAACTTTTTTCCTCCTTCAATATTCTCTTTAATTTGCTCTTTGAAATACCAGTTGCCTGTACAACTCGTTCCTGAACCTTTGTCAAATTAATCGTAGCATTTGTTTCTGCTTCTCTTTTCATGAAGTGGTAAACATAAGCAACGATCTCACGGGTTTGGCTGTGAATAACTCTTCTACCCCCTAAGTTTGATTTGACACTGCCTTCCATTAAACATAATTATACAAATATAAACAACGCTAAAAACAATAATAAACAGCGATAGTTAAATAATAAATAGATTTGTGCACGGACAATAATGTTATTGCAAACCAGTGCAATTGCTTCAAGACCAAAGTGTTTCGTTCAAAGCTCGGTAATCGACTGAGCTTCTCTGACCCCCCCACCACTCGAATTAACTCCGACTCTACTGCGCATCTCAAGATCACAGTCCATGCTACAAATTCCGTGCTATACAAATACTGTGCGATTATTATTACACGATGTATCTGTGTACTCTTATAATCTATATTGTACTCTGTGACTGTGTTGTGTTACTTGAATATTATTTAAAGCGATTAAACCAATTATATTTCGATTTCATGCTTTATCTGTGTACTCTTCTAATATATACACTGTACTCGTGTATTCTGTATTGCGTTACGTGAATAATGGATACAGCGATTACACGCTATATCCGTGTATTCTTCTAATCTATACTGTTCTCGTGTACTCCGAGTTGTGTTACTTGAATATT
>JAGFPH010001498.1:121330-148082 GCA_018207615.1 Philaenus spumarius | reverse complement strand
AAAATCAAAATACAAAAATGTACGTTCTGTTTATTAAATCACAATTTACAACTAACAATTAAGTACTACTATGTTATAAAGTCAAAATACACAAAATTTACGTTCTAATTATTAAATAACAATTTTACAACTAACAATTTTATTTTCTGGAACGTAACCATTTTTTAGCTTTTTTCATAGAGCTTCTTTGACTTGATCTATTTTCATTGAAAAACATAATTCTAATAAATGTCCTTAACCTAGCGTAAATATTGATTGCTTGTGAACAAACATTTGGAAATTTTTTTGCAAGTCTACTTCGAAGTTCCTTAATTACACCTCTCTGGACACTGTAAAACTCATTTTCACCATGAAGTGATTTAAAAACTGTTTCAAATCCGTCCACTGTCTTTTGCCACGATTCACTAGGAACGGTCAAGCCACCATGGGAAAGAGTTTCAATCCATTGAGTGATTGTTTGTATTCCTACATATTTTCCTCAAAAGAGTTCCCTTTTCTTTTTGTAAAACTATTAACTGAGCTTTTAAATCCACTACAGATTTGTTTTTAAGTTCTCATTCTCCTTAACCAATAAATTGTAGTTTTCACAATTACATTTACAATTAATTACCAAGATCAGTTTCAGTTAGTACAGGAAAAACGTTGTCCTGGCAATAATTACTGTCACTATTCTCTGTACGGGGTTTTTAGGGCTTAAATGTTCAATTCTGTCTAAAGCGTTCAACCGATTCGGTCTATTAATAAAGCGCTCTTCTCTAGAAGCAGACGATGTTTTTTCATTTCGGTTAATTTCACAAGGCAAATTTAAAGAAGGAACTGCAGTTGGTTTTAATATCTTTCTTTGTGGCAACCCTAATAATCGGTTTTTCGTGTCATCATTATAATCCGATGAAGAAAAATGGGTGCTACAAATATGAGCATACTTACAGTTTACTGGGTCCAAACGTTAACATTTTGTCAACCATAATTTTGCAGTTTCACGATCTTTAGGGAAACAATGGTATACAATGTCAATTCCCACCCAGATTCTTTGTCTTACGGGAATTATTGTTGCAAGTCGCGACCGCCCAACAACTCATTTTCTTTATTTCTTAATTGCAAATAACAACACAAATATTTAACTGCAACACCCACAATACAGAAATTAGCGTAAAACATAAACAGCACAACTTCAACACAACATAGCTGTCACATTTGACGGAGCTACTGATAAATTCGCATTAATACCAATGCTACTTGTCTAGCGGTGTCAGAGCGGTGACGTCACAAAGCTGTACCCCCACCACGCCTCCGAATACAGCGGCGGCATAGGTCTCGTCAAAGTAATGAAACAGCCCTTCCCTTCCGCAGCCCTGCTATTACGGCCAAACGTATTGACCGATTTTAATGATTTTTTACATGGATGTTCCTTATTCCTAGGGTGAGTTATTCCATATATATGTTTTTTTCAATTTTTCATTTTTAACCCCTTAATAAAATGAAAATGGCGGCCGGAATAAAGCTCCTTGGTAATATCCTTTACTCCTTTATATCCTTTATGCCTTTATGAATTTAATAATTGGTATCTATAGTCACACGGTGGTAGTTCTTGATTTTGTCTGGATGATTTCGTAAAGAGAATTGTACATCTGTCTTCACTAAACTGATGCACCCATACGTTTTGTCTACATCTATTATCAAGGAGAACTTTCTTCTCCAGCAAAATAAAACAAAGAAGATCATCGTTAGAGGCATTCATGTACCGCAATACAACGATAAATGCTTCCCGATTTGGTGTTAAACGGGTCAAGTCATAGGCACTTATGTCAGACGACGACATAAGACATAATCATTCAATATCTAGTCGTGAAAATACGTCTCCAATGTAGATGCAGCCTCAGGCCCTAGGAAAGTATTATATTGCATACCATATACATTTAGGCCAGTAAATCCACCAACAGCCCCCTACAGTATTGGTAGCCCCGAAATGGTTAGTTAGCAAACTATAATTAAGAACTAACTGAATTGAAATATCGGACACCGGTTAAAACACTTACATTTAACAACCCCTGGTCACAAGATTGGTCAGAGTGATCAGTTGGTCCCAGGATTGCTCGGTTGCGATTCACTCAATTTCTAGCAACTCCAACAACCTGATAACGTAATGGATCCAACCAGTGTATAGCTTGTTTTTTAATTAATTATTGATATATAAAATACTCAATTTCCACCCCGTGCTCTCTTTGCTCGTCTAACTCCGTAGTGATTCGCGGCGAAGGAAATGGAAACAGATTACAATATTGTAAAACCTGATATTTTCACTGATATGGCAATTGCATAGAACAGAGACAATAGGATCGGGGCAGGTTGTATAACCTAAAAAAAAAACTATGTTGGTTGTTAAATATAATAACCGTTTTGAATTTTCCATGAAGGTTGCTGTTGTAATAAATGCAAAATGAGTTTAAGAAATATTTTGTAGTTCAGTATACGCCTAACTGAATATAGTGTTAAGCTTTTGATCTTAGTCGGGGGATATTTACAATGTGTAACAACAGATGTTTTCATTATAATACATTAAGCCTTTTTCGTTGCTTTCTTTTTGCATTTGATTTTATTTTGTTAAAATAAAACATAATAAACCGTACCAGGAACTGGCACATACTTTCTCACAAACATATTTAAATTATTAAACAGATTCACTATGACTTCATAATTGTAGGTGGGGTAGGAGTGATTTATTAAAGTAGGAGATTAACTAATAAATATTATTATTATTATCTAGAGAGAAAACTATTCGATCGATTTCAAACAAATTTGCACCAAACACGTAAATTAGGCCTGTATGGGTGCACGAAAAACTTTTAAAAAATTTAGAAAAACAACCCCTTTTACGGGCAAAAAAACCCCAAAAATCAGTTAGTATAATTATTATTAGGTAAACAAGAATTTTTAGAAAGCATTTTGTTTGCATATGGAAGGGTACATTAAAGGCTACAAATAAGCAAAATTTTATCAAAATCGTTAGGGCCGATTTTTTTATAAAATAATAATAACTGATTTCTTGGGTTTTTTTGCCATTTAAATTTCAAAACCGTTTTTCGTGCATCTATACAGGCCTACTTGACCTGTCTGGTGCAAATTTGTTTGAAATCGATAGAATAGTGTTCGCTTTAGCTTTGTATACATACAGACATTTTGTAAAAAACATTTTTTCAGACTCAGGGGGTCCCAAAACGGACATTTCCACAAAAATCTCAACATCGATTTTTTGCGATCACTATACTTTCTCTATACTATAGTATAGTGAGAAAGTAAAAAGCTGTTGGTATTGAAAAATAATAAATTGTTTTTAAATTTGCTAAGTTGTTTGCTATGGTATTGAATGGAAATACATTCAACAGACATGAGTGCTAAGCTTTTGATCCTAATCATCTGTTTTATCTGTTATAGGGCTTTATGGGAATTCCTTATTGTCCCATTAAAAATAACATTTTGCAAAACCTTTTTTAGTATGCTATGATCACATACCTTAAATGTTCATATTTTTATCTTAAGTATTTTTGTTATAAGTTTCTATGTAAGTCAGTCAGGAAAAAGTCAATTGTATTTATATGCACTCAGGTCATTACATTTTTTTAATTGACAACGTTATTCACATTATTGTTTTTTTTTCTTTTGTTAGATTACATCAAATGTTGTCTTACTGGTTTCAGAGCGGAATAGTTACTATTTCATGATAGTTAATATAAATAAACATTTTCACGTAAATTACATGTCTTTTTTTACGATCGTTACTGTTTACCTTTTTTGTGTCGTTGAAATGTTTAATTTATTTAGTCTAAACAAAACGAAAATGGCTGAACTTGACCTGTATTTTGGGTGTTTACTTTATCTCGTAATTTCTATAATATTTGCCTTCAACGGAAACCATATGTGATTTTAGGCTCAATAATTTATTTAGACCTACTTTCACAATACGAATAATAAAATTCAAAATCTATAAAATGCCCATCCCCTTTTACCCACAATTACCAGGAAATTATATTATGGCAAACACTTAACATTAAATGAGACATAAATTAATACACCTAAATTAGTATACAAAAATGTATATTACTGATATAATTTTACTATGAAACTATCATTTTAAATACTCATATTTAAATAAATCATTCTGTTTTATTTTATCTGCCCTAGAATTAATAAATCTAGTTAGATTGGTTATTGGAGAACATAACACATGATAAACCCACTATCTAAAAATGTTCACGCAATTGGTAAAGTTAAACCCCATGTTCTAGTTTAATTATCTTTTATTACTATCTATTTGTACACACATCATATAACTCTGTTCAGACTGTATTTTACCATAAGTGTAGGCTTAAATATTAGTTTCTAATGATGAGTTGTTGATATTTGTACAAATGTTTGTTAGGAAATTTGCCATAGTTTGTGTATAAAGAAAGTAATACGTACAAATAAACCTAAGTTCACACCCCTTATTCCTTTATGGTGATTGTTTTAGTTATTTTCACAATCTAACAAAAATAAACGATACATTTTTTAAATGTATTTTCTCACAAGTTTTTTTAAAGTATTGTTTGGATCACGATGGATCTTAGGTAACTATTTATATGCTTGAGTTCTGAAAAACTTCTCTTACAAGAAGCTTTAAACACACAGCGCATCCCTGCCTCCCTTCCACTAATCAACTTTATTGTCATCACTCATAACAGTCTAAAATCTACTCTGATCGGTATCACGTTAAACCTACAGCTTCACTCAACTTCTGTTTATAATTATTACTTATAAATTTTATAAATTACTCAATACACTATCTACCAAATATTGTTTTATTGATTATTAAAATGCCAGTAAGCAAATTTAAAATCCTACTCCCTCTTTAAGTGGAACCTGGTGCGAACCGCAAACCGCACCCCCTTGGCGACTCCAATGGTTGGTTGTATTCACCTGCCGACGGTAATTTTGAAGGGTTCCACAATTAAGCTTTTACACATCCTCCTCTTACATTTTATGCAAAATTAAACTTCGCTTGGATTATTTAAATTTTTCATAAATTTATATTAAATTAAATTAACATCCCGGTTTGCCAGCACAGCCTTGTACCGAACGACATGTCCCCACTCACAGGGTTGGACCCAAGTGAGGAGTGTTTTTCTTATTTCTGTATAAGCAGAAATGATGAACTTAAAACACTAGTTTTATGATTGCCGTGTATCCTAAAAATAAAAACAATACTAGAGCTGAGATGACAAAATACTAAATAACCAAATATAAATAAATTCACACGAGCTGACATGAGTTGAGTGAATTTCCAAAATAAAGTTTATATGTTTCAGGGTTTCTACCATGAGAAATCGGTCTATTCACGAAGGCTGAAAAACTGCCTGTGTGAACGAAATATATTAGTAGATTTTGTTGCACCTCACCTCCGTCCCTGTCAACAACGCTGCTTCGTTCCGCTCGCAGCGGAAAACTAGCTTTACGCGTTTGAACCTCAACCTTGCGGCCTCGGACCAGAAGCTGTCAACAAGGTAAAATCCAAACATTGTTTGATTGTTTGAGTTTTATGATATTTTACGTTTTGGGGAAAGCAGACGTGCTAATAGACGTGTTAAAAATAACATCTCTCGTGTATATTATTTTGGATAAACCCCATCAACTTCAATTACTAGTATGAAAAATCTAAAAAAAATACCTACTGTCAAAAAACGTTTTGCTAATGAACTCATCCGATTGACTTAGATAACCAACGTGCTTACCAAATTTGGAAAAAATCTTGCTCAAATTTCTTATGTGAACGTGCGAACACATAATAATAAATAAGAGTATTTTATTAGATAAATATAAATATCTTTAACTTTTTAATTACTAGTACTTACGTCAAGTAGCAATATTGAGTTTTGTATATTTTAATACTTTATTACAGCTGTTTCGGTATAACATATACTATCATCAGATGAATACATACACACATAACACTGACACACATTACACATAAATAAAGTCAAAAAAATATTTAAAAAATGACTTCCTGATATGACCACATCTTGCTAGTGTGGAGGTCAACTATTCACTCTGTGACTTTATAAGGTTGGTCTTATTGACATGCTATAGTCCACAATCTTAGACATTCTTATCTAATGTAGCAAGAGTGTCATATAGACAGTTAGAAGCAAAGTTCAATTTATCATTTAATAAACTACCTGGGTTGGTTTTGAATTGTTTATATATCTGGTATTCTTCCAATACGTCCATAGTCCTGCCCTTATTTAGACTATGTATAATTACCATATTGCTAGCGATGTCGGTGTATTTATGGTCGTTGTCTATCAGGTGTTCGGCATAATTAGAGGTTATTTTTAATCGGTTATTATGCGGTAAATGTTCTTTAAACCTGGTTCTAAAGTTCCTTCCAGTTTGACCAATATATTGTTTATTGCAGTTGTCACAATGTAATTTGTATACACCACTATCCTATATCAAAAACCAAAAATGAAATTAAAGGATTTTTAGGACTAGTAAGTTATTATAGAACATTTATTAAAGACTTTGCAAAAGATACAAAACCATTTACGGTCTGTCTAAAAAAAGGATTTAAAAGTTTATATTAATAAACCAGAATATATCGAATCTTTCGAAAGGTGTAAAACCATGTTGTGCATTGGCTCTTTTTTTACAATTAAAGATTTTGAGAAAGTGTTTACTTAACAACAGATTGAAGTAATTATGAAATTGAAGCCATTTTTAGTTAAAATATTAAATTAGTAGATTTACCAGTAGCATACGCTAGCAGGCCTCTAAATAAAAGTAAAACTAATTATTCTGTAACGGAGAAAGACTTACAAGCAATTACCTGATCGGAATAAAGTTAAAACTCTATACTAACCATAAACCCTTAAAATTTTTATTTTCAGTAAAAGAGCCCAACTCAAAATTATTGAGATGGCGATTAAAATTAGAAGAATTCGAATAAAACATTAAATATAAGACAGGAAAACGTACCAGAATTCTGACGCACATTCCAGAATTAAATTAAATGTAATTTCGAAGAAATTAATAAATAATGTTATAATACTGACCCAGATTTAGAAAGACCAAGTAACAATTTGATCGGATCATACTTCCCAGAATTTGATGACGTGTGGTAAACCTGGACGAAGAAGAACATTTAAACACTCAAAACTCAAGTATCGGACGAACCCGTTAAATTCGAAAAAATCTAATAACACTTTCCCAAGTTAAACAACGGAAAAGCAAAGTACAAATTAAAAAAATATATTCGAAGTATCAAAAATAAGACTAATTATAGAAAAATGGAAAACAATTTCGAACAAGATTTAGTACATTTTGTAAAAGAATATCTCTTACCGAATGTTAAATCAACTCCTATAAAAGCGAGTGTACGTCCGTACGTATATACGTGCATTTATGCGAACGTACGTTACACATGATACGTGAGTAACATTTAATATAAAAGCTGATTTCACCCATTATCTGTAATATTTAAACAAACCCTGTGTATATTACAGTTTGAGTTTATGTTTACAACTTCTATTATTATAACTGAAAAGACATTATAATGTCTTTTTGATGTTGATTTTTTTTAAATATTAGCTAAATAACTAATGTAGGCTATAATATACATTATAACATTTGGTTTGAGGTTATAAACTATATATAAATACAACCTTTTAGCATCAATAAATTGTTTTATAAAAATTCAAAGAAAAGATACCTATTCCTTTAACTTCAGAAACATTCCTACATCTAATCAGCTGATTTCACCCATCACCTGTAATACACAAACCCAGTTTAGATTATAGTTCGAGTTTTTGTTTACAACTTCAATTGTTATAACCTTTTATCATCAATATATTTGTTTATACAAATTTAAAGAAGATATATATTCGTTTAACGTCGGAAAAATTCGTACATCTTCGTATAACATAAACATATTCCATTATTAATTTCTTTACTATAATTATTATTAATATTATAATAAATAATTTCTAAATCATTAATTTGATCTATCAATATGAAATAAAAAAGCAATTAAAAGATAGTATTTTTATCTTTCTTTAAATATATAATAATGTAGACTATGTAAACAAAATTGTTCAACAAATCGGTCTACAATTTTATAATCCTTATGATTGTACACATTTACCTAGTAAAAAATCTCCGTCAGCATAGTTATGTAGGCCTAGATAAATATTCCTTATCAATGTTGTTTTTTAAATGGTGTATTTCTGATCTCTGATGTGTATCTAATTAATCAGCCTGTGATTTTCACGGGGGCTTACTAGTTAATATATATTTTAAAAATGATTTTTACAAAATATTTACTGCATGTAAAATGAAAAATGTTAAGAGTACATAATGAAATGCATTGAAAATTATTAAACAAATGTAAATCACTTAAAACTTTTTATAAACGGTTTGACAATGCCTGAAAATAGGCGAAACGTTTGTCACCGAATAGAGAGTGATCATAATAGGATTGCGAGCAGAACAATTAATTCAGGTATTTATGTAAATATATTCAGTCCAGTAAGGCGAAAACAAAATAAATCAAAAACTATTAGATGTAAGTGATCCTAAAGAAACCGAATATCTACCATGTGAATAAAACTAATCACAGAGGTATCACTGAAACTTAAAATCAAATCAAAAGAAAATACTACTTGCCAAATATTAGGAATATTGTTTAAGAGTTTTTCAATAATAATTGTAAAATATATTTACAAACAAAATACGAAAGAGCGCCAATGAAATCAGAACTGACGTTTACACCTACGGCTTCAAGGCTAATGGAAACATTATCAATTGACACTGTGACGTTTGATAAAACAAAATTCCTGACAGCCGCGATTGACTATTTTCTAATACATCTACAAATATATTGACTTATAAGTCAGCATGCAACAGATATAAGTGACAAATTAATAACACATTTTACCAGATACGGCATTCCAGAGTTTCTCATCTCTGATAACAAAACAGAGTTTAATAACAAAGTAATTATAAATCTAATGTAATCACACAAGATAAAAATTCACTTAGAAAGCACGCAACAAACAGCATCCAACGGAATAACAACGAAATTGTTAATTAATTTTACTTTAATTGAAAACATTATACTTTTAAATAATTAACTAGAATTTAAAAATGATGATATTACAAAGAAAATGAAGTATGCCGTCATACTAATATAATTCATTATGTTACAAAACTAGCATCTTTATAAATATTATTTGGACTCATAAGTGTAAACTCGATTTTTGACGTAAATGGAAAAAATTAAATTTTTAGTGATTTCGTATACAAACACAAAGGAAAACCTAAAAATGTATGAACATATAAAAAATAAGTAATATGTATATATATATATTCAGAACAAAAGAAATGTAAATAAAGAACCACTTTTGGAAATTCCACACGAAGTTTGTGTATAAACCATAGAAAAACAGAGTAAAACTAAAAATAATTACAACAAAGAAGACATTGTATCCATCAACACGAAAGGATATCAGCTGAAATAGAAACAAGACATTTTATTACGAAAGGAAACATACATTTTTCAATCATTAATAGGCACAGGAAAAGGAAAAAAAACTCTCATTCCAAACTTTTTACTTGAATTCCAGGTACATCACTCAGAACACAACAACCGCAGTATTAATCAAATACATCTCTAAAAATGTAGGAATAATCCCAATAGACCTTAGCATTGCAAAATTCCAAACATACCGCCATACTTTTGTACACAATTTTAATCTTGAACCATTTATACCTCAACTGTAAGAAATTACTATGACCATTTACTAAGCCATTTTAATGTAAACTGTAAGGCTTGTAGCTTGAACATTTATAGTTGAGATGTAGCAGAAATTACAAATAAAATAAGAGATCAGTTAAATTACTCTAAGTAAAGTATATTAATCATACAAAGAGTATTGTCATCAAAGAAGAAAAATTAGAAATATTTATGTTAAAAGACGTCAGAAGCAATAGAGGCATTACAAATGGTTTAGGATCAAAATTGTAAAATTCATCACTTGTAATTTAGATGCCTCTAAATTGAAAAAAATGAATGGATATCAACAGATTTAAAAAAAAGTAATTTGTTAGACCAACTAAAATATCAGTATTCAATTAATATAAATTTAATTTATTAATTTAAATAAAACAATAAATGTTATAGAAGAAAACTTTAAAGAATTAAAAACCAAATTATTAGTTGTAGAAAAAAATGGAAATGAATGAAATTGAGAAATTTAGAAATATACTGAATCAGTTCAATATTTATACAATATAATGTTACAGCTGGTACAAGGTGTAGAAAATTCTTGACTAAACTAGGGACTTCACGTCGAAGCGAAATATCTGCAGAGGAACTGTTTAAAGAAATAAGCAAAATTAAGAATAATTACTATAAGTAAAATAATTTATAGAAACTAGTTTAAAAAATATTTGGGAAATTGAAAAATTACTAGAAATTAATTGTAATATTAGTTCTAAAGAAATTGTTTATTTGTCAAATTAAATAAATATAATACACATAGTAAGGTAATATGTTTAGTTCATAGAACTATGTCAAATAAAATTGTAATGTTATTTCTGAAAGATAAATGCAATAGCAAAATCTACATGCCTATAAGATCGTTTTCCCAAATTATTCATCATGAACTTATGTGTGAAAACTCAATAATAAACATTACTAATTTTACCTTTTAGTAACAAACTTTGGTACCTCTAATAAGTGTAAATATGTGAACTTGGAAATTAGTGAAAACATTATAAACTGTATACTAGAAATTGAACAATATCTGATAAACTTTAAAGAGAAATAAGTTTATAAGTGAAAGAGATAAGTTGAAAAAGTTGAAAGTGATAAATAATAAAGAAACCAATGATTTATTCTTAAATAACATTTGTTTATTGAACATTAATAATAATAATGACTTTTTAGAATATGGTAATCAAATACGCTTGAATTCGTTTAGAAAACTAATACAGAGCATTCTAGAGTAGTAGGTGCTACATAATTTGTTACAGGTTGATCAGCAGCCTTCAGGTAAACCTACACAAAATTGATTTAAACCAAATCAGTTTAAACCATAGATCTAAAGTGAAAAAAATTGTAGAATTAATTACAGAATTTAGTATATGGACAATAATGCTGCATTGGATTGTAGTTACTGTAATGTTATACACAATATTGAGTTACACCAGGAAGACGACTTTGAGTCAGCCGACACCTCAGCCACACCTGAGATCTCGATATACACAAAAGTTCTATTTAGGGATGGAGAGGTTATACCCACTAAAATTTCATCGTTTATATGAAATAATGTTAAGGTGTTCTGTAAGTTTGCTGAGTAAGCAATATTTAGATGTAGAGTAGAGGCTTAAAACCATTATTCCTTAGTCGTAGTTAGAAGCTCGCTCCGTAAACATCTACATGTATGCTATGTTTTCGTATTTGTTATAAATATTTTACAAGTATATGTAACTGTTTGTAATAAACAAAAACCTTTTTTATTAAGTAGATACAAGTATTTTATTTGTTTAAAAAAATCTAAACTTTCGGAAACGAAACTTATTTTATATTCATAATATTTTTATATCCCTAAAACGTGTTTTGGGAACCATGATCGGTTCTCAATAACCACTTCTTGCCTTATGTCTCAACATAAGAGTCACTTCATAGGTCATAGGTTCTATGAATATTCGCTAATAAATTAAATAACCAATAGTTACATTATACATTTTGGCACAATATTAGTTTTGTAAGAATGTTTTTCATACTTTTAGAATTGTAACGTAGATATTTTGTTATATTTCAGAATGGAAGAAACTAATACACCACCTTCATGGTTAAACGCAGACTTCTGGCTCCACGCTCTCACATGTGGTGAATCACATTTTGAGATAATTAGTTTTGAAATAGAACCTGCCCTACCTGTGGGCGAAAACTTTGCCAGTGAAGTTTATAAATCAAAAATAAAATATAAAGAAAAGGGAAAGAACAACAGTACAAAACAAAAGAATTTTTTTGTTAAAACACCGGTTGAAAATGGACCTTTAGCAGATGTAGTGAGCGAACAAAACTTTATTGCAAGGGAACGGGAAATGTATTACGAGTACTTTCCATTGGTGGAAAAATGTATCAGTAATTGTGGTTTGTTTCCGAAACACTTTCCCTCTAAAGGAAAATCTACTTTAGTATTGGAAGATTTAGCTGGAGAAGGGTATATTATGTGTGACAAGATAAAACAGTTGGATTTTGAACACAGTGCAGAGGTGTTAAAGTCTCTTGCTTACTTTCACTCAGCGTCCGTATTTTTAGATAAACATAACCACACATTTATCGAAACCTTAGGAAATACAATGTTGTTCAAAACAGACTCGTCGAAATTCAGCATTTACTTTAAAGAAAAGTGTACAGTCTTCATAAACGTTGTTAAAAATTGGAAAGGTTTTGAAAGGTTCAGTGACATGTGCCGACAATACAATGACACCAGTTTAGATGACGCCAGAAAAATATATGCACGAAGAAAAACTTTGAACGTAATGAACCACGGAGACGCTTGGACGAACAATATTATGTTTAAATACGACAAAGGCGGGAATATTGAAAATGTTAAACTAATCGATTTTCAAATCTCGATTTACGGATCATTAGGAATCGATCTGCAGTATTTTACTTGGACCAGTATTCAACCATTAGTGCGAGAACATCGGTTACCGGAGTTGTACAAATTGTATCTGGAGACGTTAAATTCGTGTTTGGAAAAGTTAGGATGTGATGAAAGAATGAACATGGAACAGTTTGAAGAAGAAATGGATTTCTGTTTGTTTTATATATATTTTGGTATAGTGGTTTCTTATTGTATAATGCTGTTTGGACGGTATAAGGACACACATGTAGTTTCAGACGGTGATAGACAAAGCATCACTGTATATAATGATGAATGGTATAGAACCAATGTTGAACAAGCCCTACTGTTTTTAGAAAGTAAAGGATTTTTTGGCAAAACTGGTGAATTTAACACATAAACAGGGTTTGTTCAATGTATAATATCTATTTAAGGATAATTCAAAAATAAATATTTGTAATCCTTATATGTAATTCCGTAAGCCCAAATTTGCAAATGAAATTGTGAGTGAACAGTAGGTCGTAGAAAGCTGGGAGAGGTCTCATTTTAGAGGTCCAGGCATGAAGTTTTGGAGAAAATTATTCATTTTTCTCAATTATGCACTAAAAAGTTGATACGTAATAAAATATTTCCAATTTAAATAGCATGGTATAAATCTGTTTATATATATTATTGTTAAAACAGCTGATTTTATATAAATTGGAAAAATCATTTTGTGATATACTTTGTTTTTGTAAAAATGGTCGTGAAGTAAATAAAACAAAGTGAAAATTAGAATCAAAGCTTTTGAACAAAAATTTGCCACTTTTAAACTTTAGGTATAATTTTTCTCAATTATGCACTAAAAAGTTGTTACGGAATAAAATATTTCCCGTTTAAATAGCATGGGAATCTAGGTTAAAATCTGTTTATATCTCTTAGTGTCAAAACAGCTGATTTTATATAAATTGGAAAAATAATAACCACACCTGAATATGCATTTTTGTGATATATTTTGTTTTTGTAAAAATGGTCGTGAAGTAAATAAAACAAAGTGGAAATTAAAATCAAAACTTTTGATCAAACATTTGATCCTTTTAAACTTTAGGCAATAATATTAAATTTACGTGTAAGTGTGTTAAATGGTTTCACAGTAATGAATAACGTCGGAAGGCCACCACGCAGGTTAGGCCACCTCGCAGAGGTATTGTTCCTCGAAATGAGAACTACAGACGCCAGATTCGGCGTGATAATGATGCAAGAAGAAGAAATGAGCAGCCGGATGATATCCCTATGTATAGATTACCACTTTTAAATTATTTAGCAATACACAACCAAGGACAAATTAACAATGGGTGCATGCATTGTGGTGCATTGCACTTCACTATTCGTTTACAAAATGTAGTTAAATATTCTTTTCTTAACAGGCTACTTTCATCAAATAATAATATTATTGTTAAAGTTTTACCAAGCTGATTCATTAATATATTACGTTAAGCATATTATATTAACTGTTTGGGTAGTAACAACATTACTAGATATTCCGTAGTGGGATGTATAGTGTACATTTTGAAAGATCGTGTAATGCATTCTTATGAAAGTAAGCATGGATTATCCATTAGTACAGGTGTATTCGATTCCCATTCAATTAATTAGTACGTGCTTACTTTAACTTCCCACAGCGTGTGCATCCAAGCACTGAGGAACAAGGTGGTTTTCTACGAAGCTTTATTTTGATATTTTAAGTACTATCGAAAAGGATCTGTAAATTTGACTTGCAACAATTTTGACATACTATTTACAGTAAGTATTATTACATTCGTTAAAGAAATTTAGCTTATGTTTATAGTGTTTATTTGAGGGATCTCACCGCCAGTAAAATATTGTAAAATTATTTTAATTATATTAATGAGGCAACACTATGGAAATAGGGCAACATAATCAAATACATTTTTTTGACCTCACCATACAAATTTACAATGGGAAACATAATTTCAGTATTTTATGAAACCTACGTTTACGGACAATATTGTACAATCTTTATCTCTACATCTTTTGAATCATAAATTGTCCGCCTTCCATAGTATGTTGAATCGTCTCATTAACATTCCTGTGTTTAATAATGACTTTTATTTAGATTTAACTTCCATCAAACATTTTTATGAATAACTATGAATAATGGTTATGATATTAAACTTATAGAAAAATAAAAAAAAAGTAAATTTAATAACCAGGCTAAATCTCTTATAATCCCAACAGATTACAATAAAACCACACCGAAATGGCATAGAATAAACTACATTGGTGAGGTTAGCTATGCTGTTATGAATCTTTTAGACGAAAAATCACTGTAAACCAGTTTTGTATTGTAAAAAAAAAGATACATCATATGAAGTGTTATTGCTACAGATAGTTACATCAACAAAGAGAATCAGAGTGAAGTTGAAATGTTTATTGTAATAACAACATTTATTTTCATAAATTATTTCTACTTTATATACAAGTAATGAAATGTCGGTTGACCGTCAGGATAGACCTCCATGATATAACACCTGTTACTAACACTATTAGGCCAGTCGGTAAAGGTCAATTTAGACCAAAAGTACCAGTAATTTGCAATACGGCTGAATTTTTTTTTATAAGTACATTAAAGTATGTAGATTAACGTAAAAAAAGTTTACCAGTCTATCGATTTCCCAAAGTCGAAAAAAAAATCGATTATCATTTTTTTCGATTATCCTTAATATTTCGAGCTGGGATGAAAATAGAGGAAAATAAAAAATACCACCGTGTAGGGGAGGTATGTTTCAACAAAAAAGGTCATATGTATTTATTTCGTCCGAGCAATGGTTTGTCTGGAAAAAATTCGATAATGCAGGTATGTATTTTGCAGTAGGGGAAATCACTAAAAGGGGACATCTTATTCATATATGAAGCGTTGGCTCATTCTAAATTGGCCGAATTTTAATATATCGAATTGAAACTTGACATAGGAGTTAAAATATATATTTTAAACATTTATTTTCCTCTATCTTAATTCCAGCTCGAAATATTAAGGATAATCGAAAAAAAAATGATAAATGATTTTTTTTTCGACTTTGGGAAATCGAAGACTGGTAAATTTTTTTTTATGTTAATCTACATACTTTAATGTACTTATAAAAAAAATCAGCCGTATTGCAAATTACTGGTAGTTGTAACCTATACCGACTGGGCTATATTATGAATTAGACAATCGAGAAGAATAGAGGCCTTTAACAACACCAGATACTACAACCATCACTCTGCAGCCAACGGTGACCGGACATTAGACCACATGGACATTCGACCACAGCGGACATTCGGCCACACTTTTGGGACAACTACCACCTGGGTTGGGTCAGCTAGGGATATTCCTCGCTTCTGATCAAGGTCACGTCGTTGTCACTGCCCTAGAGTCGTGTCCTACTGTTCTACCATTCAAGGGTATTTGTTTACATAAATACCTTAATTGCTTGTACTGCTCGCAGTCCTGTTTTGATCACTTTCCATACGGTGACGTACGTTTCGCCTATTTTTTCATGCATTTTCAAACCGTTTATAAACAAATTTTTTAAATGATTTTCATTTGTTTATTAAATACCTAGGAATTAAGGTATTTATGTAAATATATGCAGTCTAGTAAGGCAAAAACCAAAAATAAATCAGGTATTTGTTTAATTTAGCTTGTCAATCAAAACTACTATAAATACACAAACCTTAACTTTTTTCTTTATATATATAGTATTTATACATTTCACTGATGCCGGGAAAGCAATATTTAACCATCTTCAACACGTACAATATTAAAAACTTTCAAATCAAATGTTCCTTACGGGAATTTACGTTGTAAAGAGCCGACATGCGTTCTCCCAGCTTTGCAGGATTTGTCTTGTTCTTTTTTGTGTAGAAATGAACAGTTTAGCCAACTTAACAAAGTAAACATACTGTGACTAAATACTATAGGTTAGAACCTTTTAGTTTTTTTAAATATATATTGTGATAATAACGAAATATAATCATACTGTTATCGGCAAAATTTAAAATGTGGTGAATTGTCCGGCGATTAATATTTACATATCCCTAGCTGACCCAACCCAGGTAGTAGGCCCAAAAGTGTGGGCGAATGTCCGCATATTTTCATATGTGGTCGAATGTCCTTGTGGTCTAATGTCCGGTAACCGCAGTCAACAGCAACTTTAAAATCAGCATACCTACCAGACTTAGTTTCAGCCAACCCCAGAGAGGGGCTCCAGGATCATCGCTACGGGAAGACATCTATCTCATGAGCGAACATTAGCTACATACTTTGCACCTGAATGATCAACAATGGACTTTAAGGTTCAAAAACTTAAATTAATGACTTCACGTGATAGTATAAAGTTGCCGGAGTTGGAATATCGATATAGTTTTTCAATACTTAAAATATCTGGGTAGATAAAGTTAATATTTTTTTAATGGTTTGAAAAATATATAATCAGAAAAATTGAATTAATTATTGTGTTAAAATCATAAATATAAATTATGATAATATAATCAAATAAATACAAATGAAATTTTTTATTCAATAAGAAAAATATCGGAATAAATAAATGTTAAAATAAAAAAAATAAAGTTCAATCTGCATAATAGGATAGGTCAATATATTTAATACACAGTTGCAAGTCTGAGTTCTCAGTGATTACTGGACCGATATTCAAGATTTATGTGTCAAATTAAAGGGGATAATGCGTAGATTTGCCAAATTTACTTAAAATTTACGTATTTTCTAAGGGATACGACCTATAGCCCTTCAAAGGTCGAGTCAATAAAATTCTTATTGAAGAATAAATTTCAGTTGTACTTATAAATTATTCGTCAGCTATGAGAAATTTGTTATTATTTTTATAACATTATTTTCAGTAATTAATCTAGGAGTTCCTGTTTATAAACACACGATTCTGAACAAGGAAAAGTATATTTGTTAACTTTTTATACCACAAGTTGTTATTTATAAATGTATTGGAACATTATTTGTATGTTTTGGTGTATGAGTTTGAACTTCGTATATTTTAATTTACTGTATGTACGTAGTTTCTTCTCTTTTTTGTAACTAAATAATCCAATAATGTGTTAGTGTTCCTGCGAAGTGATCTTAAGCAAAGTGTTAATTGAGTTTAAGTTTGAGTATGGAACGTGAAATAATACCCATAGTAGGGGACGGAAATTGTTTGTTCCGATCAATATCATTCCTTCTCTACGGCTAACAGAACAATCATAGGGAAATCCGTTTACAAGTTGTACAGAAAATTGCTAATGAGTGGGAAGCATACACAATTTTATCGTGGGTGATGAATCTTACTATAGACCAGTGCTTGACGTTCAGCAGTACAAAACTTTACTTTCTCGAGATGGCGAGTACGCTGGATACGTGGGAGTACAATGTATTAGTGACCTACACACTAACTATTTATTTCGAGTGCACAGGGAAGTTGCTGGAGAAACTGTGACTTACGATTTCGGTTCTGGCGAAGAAGTGTGTGACTTGATATTTGTGAAAATGTTGACTCGGGTTATTATAGCGCTATAAAACTTTCATCCCCAGGGGGGTGGAAAAGTACAAACAGAAAAGGTGTTTAGTCATTAACTGGTCGTAAAGAGACAACCAGATCCAAAATACACTTAGAGAACCATCGAACTAAAAAAGTAAAGAGCAGTGATGTTGTTAAATGTGCCCTGGAAGTCCCTACAAAAACACCGACTCTTATGAATTGGGACCGTTAAATTGGACATGTCACTACTGCAAATATATGAATGTCAAGTTAGAACAGACTAACAGGGACACAAATATATTCTTCTTATATTGTCACAAGGGGAAGTTAAAATTAGCATGTTATCAACATTCTGAGTTCATGGAAATTCTTATCAACGGAGCTACATCGACTATAAAAGAAAAAAAAGTTCAAAAAACTATTTAAATAATATTAGATTATACAACTCCCATTTGTAATGGTGAGTTCTGAGTCTCACTTAGATGAATCAACATCTAGTGGTCTATATAATTTTAAGATCCACAACTCCTTTTACCATCGGATTGGACCGTTTATACCCTCTAACAATGAACCAAAGTATGCCCAACTTTATATATACGAACGATGTAAACACAGCTGTTACTCACAGAATGGGTCAAAGATCCAATGTGGAATGGGAGCAACTGCTGATGCGTGATTTAAGTGACTATCTTTATTCTATCAATCCCTTCATATCTTCATTTAGAACTATGGCAGATATGTGTTGTGAATCTGACTCTGAAATTCTTATTCATATATAGTGGAAGACAAACTGTGTGACAGGAGACGCAATGAAGCCGTACAAACAGATGTGGCTGCTATTTTCCGGTCAGAAGATGGTGCTCCCCCTGGGGAGAAAAACTTAAATGTGTATTCAAGATCTAAGGGTGTTCGTAAAATGTCTATAATTGAGCCACATTTAGACCCATTGGCCTATCCTATGTTGTTCCAAACAACAACTTTGGATGGAAACCCCAAACAGAACATGATTGTAGTAGTGTAAATCAAAAAAAAAAAAAAAAATACATTACTGCAGTATGAATCCTATCGCCATGCGATTGGTCCACATTTCAGCTTATTGCACAGATGACAAAAACTCTACCTGCAATGGAAAGTGGACATGTATTGTAGGATTGAGGACACGAACTATATTCGTTTAAACTATATTCTTTTCAATCAAAGTAACCTATGTGCTGACCTATATCTGAATATCGCTGACTTTGTTCAAAAAAGAAAAAGTGTTCTCCAAAACGATGCTGTTGGAAAACAAATAATTTTGCCTTATTTATTTATTGGATCACCACGGAATGTGCATCAAAATTATCTAGACTCTATGGCTATTGCCCAAAAATCTGGAAAGCCATCATAACCATGACGTGTAATCCACTGTGGCCTGAAATCGTAAAAATTGTTGCACCAGGAGAAGCTGATCATTACAGAATAGATTTGGTTGTGCGTGTGTTTTACTGTAAACTTAAAGACCTTATTATGTGTCTTACAAAGAAACATGTATTTGGAAGAATAGCATCTTTGATATTTACTATTGAATTTTAGAAACGTGGCTTACCCCATGCTTATATTTTATTGACACTTTACGACAATGGTAAGATTCAAAATATTTCAGATATTGACAAATTTGTTTCTGCTGAAATTCCTGACCAAAATGAGCATCCACCTCTTTACAGATTTGTGGCTCACTAAACCTAAACTCCCCATGCTGGTTGAGGGAAAGTGTTCAAAACAGTTCCCAAAAGCTTCCAACAACAGCACTAGAGACAATGTAAATGGTTGTCCTGAATATAAAGGCATTACTGTCGACGTTCGTGGACATACTATAAACAATAGATATATAGTTCCATATAATCCATAAATTCTAATTAAGTTCAACTGTCATAAGAACGTAGAAGTCTGCACAACTGTTAAAAGCATTAAATACATATACAAGTATGTGTACAAGGGATATGATTGTGCAACACTAAAATTCTAAAAACAAAGCAGCAGTGTTCTGGTTTATGATGAGATTGATTCTTACCTAAACGGCCGTTATGTTTTTTCAACTGAAGCAGCTTGCGTATATTTGAATACGAAATGCATTTTCAAACTCACTCAGTGATTCGTCTAGATATACACTTACCTGACCAACAGACAGTAATTTTTAAAGAGGGAGAAACAGATGGTGTCATTGCTGATCCAAAGAAAACTAAATTACAATCCTTTTTTGATCTCAATAAAACTGATACAAATGCACGAAATATCATTTACATTGAAATTCCTTAAAACTATATTTGGGTCATGAGAAATAAAACTTGGAAACGGAGGAAACAGGGAGCACAAAAAACAATAACGAGGTTATACACTGTCAATCCAAAACAACCCGAGCTATACCATCTTCGCCTTATTCTGCTGCATGTCCGTGGGCCAACATGTTTTGAGGACTTGCTCACATTCAACAGCGTAAGGTACAACTCTTTTGTAGAAGCTGCATATGTCAGAGGGATTACAACCAACAATAACGAATGGCGTGAATCATTCAACGAAGCTAAGGAAACACAAATGCCATCCCAGTTACGTCAACTCTTTTTATTAGTGTACTAAACATTCCAACAAATGCTGCTGAACTTTGGGATGAATTTAAAGATTATATGTGTGAAGATTTCAAACTACACCATGACAAACCAAGTTCTATAAATTTATGTCTATTGGAAATAGAGGATATTCTAATCACCCATAATACGTCATGTAAAGAACTTGGCTTACCTATTCCTATTCAGTGTGCTATCAAAAGCAACACATTCGATGCTCAAGAACAAGACAGTTTATTTAACGAAAAGTACAATAAAGCAAATGATGAGCAAAGATTCGTTATTGAAACTGTTTTAGAAGCCGTACTAGAAGAAACCTCTTCTGCAAACCTATTTTGTTTAACAGCAACTGCAGGATATGGAAAAACATTTGTGCAAAAAGCTTTACTATGCAAACTACGATCATTGCGAATACAGTGTATTCCATGTGCATTCAGTGTCATTGCAGCCAGCCTCCTAGATGGAGGTCTCACTGTTCACATTATCTTTAAACTGCTGATACCAATCTTGGCGAACTCAACATCTGGTATCAAACCAAACACTCCTGAGGCTAAAATAATTAAAGAATCTTCTTTAATAATTATAGATGAAATATCTATTTTTCCTGTATATGTTTTAAACATTGTTGATAGAAAACTTCGAGATCTTATGCGAAAATAAAATAAGGAACTATTGTTTGGTGGAAAAATTGTCTTATTGCAAGGAGACTTTCGCCCAACACTACCAGGAGTGCCACACGCTGGTCCAGCCGCGATAATTGAATAATGCGTTAAATCTTACAAGCACTGGGGATGCGTTAAACAACTGAGTTTGTCTAAAAACATGAGAGTATTGAATAGTGAAATAGAATTTTCAAAGTTCCTCAGAACAATTGGTGATGGTGAACTATACATAGAAGTTGATTTGGAAGAGGATATAATGAAAATACCCACCCAGTTAATTAGTTCTGGCTCAGTAATTGAAGATATTTACGAAGATCTTAATAAATTAATCGCAACGTCAGACATTACTGAGAGAGCTATACTAGCACCGAGGAATGACGACTGTTTATTAATTAATGATATCATTTTAAAAAAACCTGGTGCAGAAATAGACTACTTTAGTGTTGACAAGGTAATAACATAAGATGACATGGCTCACACTACATTCCCAACTGAATTTCTCAACAGTTTGACTGTAAAAGTGGCTTACCACCTCACAAACTGACTTTGAAAAAATACTATAGAAATGCTAATCAGAAATCTGAACACCTCTAAAGCAATAATTAACGGAACAAGAATGCGAGGGAAAACCCTGTACCACAACTCAATAGTTTGTGAAATTCTGACGGGAACTTCGATTTGGTAATGAATTCTTATCCCAAGAATTCATCTAATAACTTCTGGAACTTTATTGCAATTCAAACTTGGAAAAAACTCAGTTTCACGTAATCCTTGCGTTTATTTAATGACAATAAATAAGGCCCAAGGGCAATCAATCGCTAAAATTGGTGTATACCTACGAAAACCCGTTTTTTCCCATGGTCAGCTCTACATTGCAGCCAGTAGAGCAAGATCATTCAATGGCTTACGTTTCTACATATCGGATACAAAGGATCAAGGGCACCAAAGGAATGACCGAAATGTCTATACAAAAAAAATAGTATACAAAGAACCTTTGTAAAATTGAAATGAAGCGTAATTTGTTTAATGTATTTTGATCTTAAAATTCAAAAATATAATTAAGAGATATTTCCAATAATCTTGTAGATTTATGCATTTAATTTGCTATAGTGTAAAAATTACTAAGAAATTTAATAATTTTTAGCTGAATTTTTTAAGAAAATAAGAGCTATTACACTCGACCCAACTTGAAAACGGTTCGTCGGAGTAGGGTAAAACTTCTTTTCTATCCGTTTCAGACCATTTGGAGACGATAACCAAAATTCATATATATATATATTATTCCCGGACTGATAAGTGGTAGTATATATGCTTCAAAATTGCTGATTTTTTGGTGAAAGGGTTCTAGTGGGATTCTTCAGATACACTTAAAATGGCGGACTTATACCGATTAATCGTTTTGGATATGGATTTAAGGGTATATATGTATATGGGGTTTCCCACCTTGATAAAATGGTAGTAAATATTCTTCAAAATAGTTTAAATTGTAATGGAGTGTCCTTATAGTTTTCCCAGACCCTGTTTTTTTATTTTTCGATTTGGCACAAAATGTCTGCTTGCTTGATTCAAACCAAAATGGCAAAGTTAGAGCGAGGAATTTGTACTATTTTTCCCACTCATAAGACCGTGTGCAGTTTTTGAGCTATCTCGTTCGAAAGGTAATTAAATTTACTACAATCCTGTGTAAAGGTATTTCAGATACAGCACCCGGAACAAGGAACAAAATTGATAAGCAGCTCCTGATAAATGATTTTTCTACTATCCAAGTCAGGTTTTTGAGCAATTTCTGCCACTCATAAAACCTTCTGCAATTTTTTTAGCTATATCATTCAAAAGGTAATTAAATTTAATACAATCCTGTATAAAGGTATTTCAGGTACAGTCCCCGGAACAAGGAACAAATTTGATAGGAAGTTTCCCATAAATGATTATTTCATTATCCATGTCTGGTATTTCTCCCACTCATAAGCCGGTGTGCAATTTTTTAGCTATATCATTCGAAAGGTAATTAAATTTACTACAATGGCGTGCGAAGGTAATTCAGGGGAATTCCCAGGAACAAGGAACAAAACTGATAGGAATCTTCTGATAAATTATTTTTTCATTATCCGTGTAAGGTTTTGCGCAATTTCTACCACTCATAAGCCCGTGTGCAATTTTTGAGCTATATCGCTTAAAAGGAAACTTAATTTACTACAATCCTGTGTAAAAGTAATTCAGGTACAGTCCAAGGAACAAGGAAAGAATGTATAGGAAACTCACGATAAATGATTTTTTTACTATCCTTGTATGGTTTTTGTGCAATTACTCTCACTCATAGGATCGAGTCCATGTGTGAGCTATATAATTTGAAATGTAATTAAATTTACTACAATCCTGTGCAAAGGTATTTCGGTTACAGTCCCAGGAACAAGGAACGAAATTGATAAGAAACTCCCGATAAATGTTTTCTTTGTTATAAATGTAAGGTAATTACGCAATTTCTCTCATTCATAAACCCGAGTGCAATTTGTGAGCTATATCATTCGAAAGGCAATTAAATTTACTATAATCCTGTTCGAATGTATTTTTGGAACAGTTCCCGGAACAAGGAACAAAACTCATAGGAAACTCCCGTATTTAATACTAGTTATTTCCTGATAAAAAAATCAGCTATAGTAATGCGGCAGTGCTGCTTACGGTTTTTTTTAGTATATGAAAAATAAAATAATACTTTGGTCGATATTTGTTGTTTTTAATACAGGATAAATCATAAACAACGAATGCATGAATATACATTAGCAATTAAAATCTGTAGCTTATTAATAGCTTATTTGGTTATCATCATTGCGAAGTTCGTAGACTATTATTTATCAAATAAAACTAGTATTAATAGGAAAATTTTATTTGGTTTAACTAATATATCTGTTTGATTAACATCAACATTTATACAGGCCAACTATCAGTTGTATTTTATGTACAAAAATAAAGCAGCCCCTAAATAACACAAAGATAAACAGTATAATATGTTAGTTATGTCTTTTATTGCTGAAATTATTCCCGCAGCACAAATTTTAATTTTTTTGTGTTAAAATTATAAATATAAATTATGATAATATAATCAAATAAAATACAACTTATATTTTTAATTCATTGAGAAAAATCTCGGTTTAAATAAATGTTAAAATATAAAAAATAAATAAATGAGGTTCAATCTGCTTAATAGGATAAGATATAAAAATAATGAAAGTATTGTAATTTTATTTGAATTTGGTATAAAATAAACACCATTTATTTTGAAATTTTGCGTTATGTGATAAATAAAAATGTTTTGTATATAATTGAAAAAAGTATCTTTTTAAAAATCACTTAATTTTTTCAAATCACATTCAATATTTAACCATTCACTATCGTTTATAAACTGTACTTCAAATGTGATGAATATAACAGCACACATAATAAGAGTTTTAAGGTCAGTCCAGAAACCCACTGTATAATATTAATTAAGTTAAACTGAGCTGGAGGTGACAAATTAAAAAAAAAAAAATAATAACTCACTGGAAGTTATAATACATACGAGGCTTCCAGGATGTTCGGGCTACTGGACATTCTGAAGGAAGTTGTAATATCTAGGCCAAATACTTCCAGTAGGTGGTAAACAATCTTTATTTTGCAAATACATAAACTAACATTACCTGAAGAAACAGTTGTAAATAAAAAAGTTAAAAAATTACTTTTTTATCAAATTGTAAATTTTCCCTGGGTTAAAAAATGTAAACGAGAAGTTAATTGCATTATAGATAAGTCACATGGCATTCTAAAAAAAACAGTAAAATTCAGGCGAGGTAATATATTTTTCCACAAGGGCTATATATATATAAAGAAGATATATTTCATGTAATAGATATCTTTAGACGAGAATAGGTAAAATAGTTAAAGTTAAATTAATATTTCACTTTGAAACGATTGCTATCAACAAAGAAGTACACGTGCCAGCCTTGAACGAAATATTACAAAGCAATTAAATGTATTCTATTTATTATTGTTTAGTTATATTGTTTGAAATTAAAACAAGAATACTTTGTTATAATCTATTGTTTATTTATATATGTTTATTAATTAATTTACACAAAGCGCGTGTCAAATGGATAATCTAAACATACTAGTATAATAGCAAAGTAGAAAAATATACAGTTTCAATTTCTATACGTTCAATAAAAATAGTTTATAAATGAAACAACAATAATCTGTTCTCAAATGTTTTATACATTCATATTATGTAGTTTCAATAAAAACTAAGCTTTTTAAACATCAAAAATAACATAAATAATAAAGTTTTAAATGTGTATATATAAATTTAAACGTTTTTACCCGACTGACAAATCGACTACCATATAATAGCTATCAATAGAATAGCTGACTAGCATATCAAAAGCTTAGCAACTCAAGTTTGTTGAATTAATTTATATTCTTCACCATAGCAACTAACTTTGCAAAATTTAGAATCAGTTTATTATTTTTCACAAACAACAGCTTTTTTAGTCACCCTTAACCAAATAAAAGCAAACACAAACTAAAATCAACTAAAAAGCTTACAGTATTATAATCCAAATATCTGGTGCTACATATTATAAATAAAACAACAGATTTTGATGAAAAGCTTAAAGAGATTTTAGGTTGGACCTATCCTGAACCAACACAAATTTCTTGAAGACATTATTTACATTTATTACAAAAACAAAGTTAACCTACTAGGCAAAGTTAGAACCGGTAATTATTTTTTTTTTTTTTTTACAACCAACAGCGTTTTTAGGTTAGGACTATTATCGTTCTATTACATAAACAAATGCTATCATTAAAAAAAATAAAAAAAATACTGCTTTGCGTCTGGATCTAGGATACACTCACGTCACTCTACCTCGATTCAAATGCATTTGTCCTAATCAATCGTCATTTCACTAAAAATATCAGTTATACAAGACTGTAATAGGTTTGTACATTTTCTTCGCAGCGAGTGGCAGTAAAGCGAGAGGGTCCCTATTAGAAATATAAGTGCTGAATTAAATGCGTAATTAAAATTTAAAGTCGTTTGATGTTTTATTTTTTTTTATAGATTTTAAAGAAAAATAATCTGTAAAATCTAAATAGAAAGCGAAAATTTGTTGATTGAACATATTTTTGAAACAGCATACTAGTACAGGTAACATAATATTTTGATTAACATTAATTCACCCAAGTGAGATCTTTTCACAGAGGTTCTTTTTTTTTAATTTAAGACTCCAAATGACCTTGAAAGGGCTTTAGATTCCCTGTTG
>JAGFPH010001498.1:104519-121230 GCA_018207615.1 Philaenus spumarius | reverse complement strand
CATTAGAAGAAATTTTAAAATTTAAACATTATGGCTGTTACGCCCATAAATTAAATTTAGTTGTGCAGGATGCTGTTTGTATAATGGAACTAGCTGTTAGTAAAATGAAGAAGATAGTGACATATTTCAGGAAGAGTGCTATCGCAACTGACAGACTTTTAAAATACCAGACTGCCCAGGGTTCCCGCCAACCAAAACGTCTAAAACAAGATGTACCTACTAGATGGAACTCCTTGTTCTACATGATAGAGCGTTTTACAGAATTAGAGGAGTCCATTAAAGCAACAACAGCATTACTGGATAAGGATCTTCCTATAATTTCTAGAGAAGAATGGCAAGCTTATAAAGATCTGTGTGCCTTGTTGAAGCCATTCGAAGAAATGACCGCCCTTATAAGTGGAGAAAAGTACATGACAGGTAGTTCAGTAATAGTAATAACAAGATGTCTACTAAACGTATGTAAAAAAATTAAAAGTTCCAGTGAATTTAATGATTTTTGTGAACCAGTGCAGGAGGTGTTGTAAAACTTGAAAAAGGTCTAAGTGAAAGGTTCACAAATATTGAAATGAGCAATACTTTTGCTTTATGCACTTTTCTTGATCCAAGATACAAAATGGGAGTCTTTTCAGATCCCACTGCATCAAAAAAAGCCAAAGAAAATGCAAGAGATTTGGTGTCAAACCTAATAAGTACTAAATCTATTTCAGCAGTAGTAAGTTCAAGTGCAACGGTACCAATAAATTTAGAATCTGCACCAACATGTGATCCACCTTCATCAAAATTTGTTAAAGCCTGGGACATTTTCCAGGAAATATTATGTGATCAAAACCCTCAAGAACGCAGCACCCCATTATCCCGCGCCATTAAAGAGGTAGACAGCTACTTAGCCCACGATATTTTGCCCTTAAAAGATGAGTTTGGAAATATCAACTGTCAACTGGAATGGTGGAGAAAAAACCAACATCTGTATCCAAATTTGGCAACAATATTTAAAAAAAAAAATGCAACATAATTGCAACGTCAGTGCCATGTGAGAGAATGTTCTCTAAAAGTAGACAGTTAATTAGTGACCGGAGAAGTTCGTTGACTACGAAAAAAGTAGAAATGTTAATGTTTTTAAATGTGAACATGCCTAATTTCGTAAGTGATAGTGACATTTAGTTTTATTGTACCTCTACAAACTTTAAAGGAGATTAGGTAAACAACAAAATATTTTTAATTCTAGGCTACAAATAAAAAAAAAACATGTTTTGTGTTTATACTATTCAGTTTCTGTGACTAATAATATTTTGTTATTTTTCACATCATATTTTTAATTTTATGATTTTAAAATCTAAAAAAATATTGATTTAATATTAATATTTGTAATGTCATATTTATAGTTTTTATGTTATGTTTCAATAAATATAGCCTATACAGTTTTATTTCTATTCACAAGGAAACAATTTTATTTTTTATTTCCCAAAATATTTATGAAATGATTTAAAATTATGAAATACTTTTAAAGATTTCAGTAAAATAATAAGAAAAGTGAATGAAATACATTTTTACATTACATAACCAACAGTTTTAAGATAAAACTAAATAGGATTGTTATTTTTAAATGCAAGTTACTAAACGATTTAATAATATTACAGTAAAACGATCCATTCCAAATAACAACAGATCAATCACTTAACCTGTTTTTTTCAAACAGTTTGTGCAAACTGTTCTTTTTTTTCAACAAACAGTTCGTTTTCGTTTTGCAAAAAGAACAGAAACGCCCACCACTAGTGTAGACAAGCTGCACCTAATAAGAGGGTTTTGGCGTCGCTCGTGATATCCTAGTCTAACAACGCCTAACCCATTCAACACATACAATACATCCATTAAAGGTGACATTAGTTGTAGAGGCTTGATCTAAATTATTTTGGAGGTAAGACAAAGCGAATTAGCTAGCCAGTCAGTTCTTGATGTTCCTCTCGTAATAAGCAACGAAAATAGAGAGAAAAAAAAACTTCATCTCTAATTGTAACCTTTGGCTTATCTACATTGCCAGACTATATCTATGCAGGTTTCCCCCGTCTTTCTGTTATCTTATGTCCTAAACCCTCGAAGTTGCTTTAAGTGTCAATGTAAAGAGTTCGTACACTTAAATTATACTTGTAAAAAGCAAGAAACATTCTATCAATGCGGTAAAAAATGTCATAATAGTGAGGACTGGCAAAGATGAAGTGTCCAAACTGAGGCGTGATCATCCTGCACGGTCCTTTAACTGTGAGAAGTTCAAAGAAGAAAAAGCAGTCCTTACTATTATGGCTAAGGAAAAAATATATTTAACGCCGCAAACAAAAAGTATTTTTAAGCCTCAAGGTCTCCTCTAGAAGACACATCTTTTGCTGCAGTGGCTTCAAACAAGAGCAACACTCCATGCGCTAATTGTGGAGAATTGACAAAAACAGTCAAAATCTTGGCTGATCAGGTTACTCAGGTAGTCGTCCTATTTTATAAAGTATTGCAGTCATCATCCATCATGTTGTAGAATCATCCATCTGCTCTTGTTCTAAGAACTAGGACTCTAGCTGGAAAAAAACTAGCAGAAAAAAATTGCTCAAATAACTGGAGTAAACCATATTGTTAAAAAATCATATCCTTCTTTTTCCGTAGTAACAGGACGAAGTCCTGGACATATTCCAGGAAGGAAATTTGTTGCTATGAATAACTAAACTTTAAAAATAATAAAAAAGAAAATAGCAAAAGAGGAGGTTCACTCTCAAAACCTTCTAAGACGAGTGAGGGAGATATGGAGATGGACAAGTAAATAAAACCAATTAACCATTCTGTCGCTACAGCTCAAGAAAATGAAAAAAGTTGTTAAGAGACCAAATTCGTTTGTTTTTTTTCAGTCAAGTGAGGCAAACACAAACATATCATAAATCCATTGTAATATACTACAAGTTTACGTAATATACTGTTACAATAATTAAAGTTATTTATGTCCACAAATCAAAATATTAAAGTGGTACAATGGAACATAAATGGTGTTAAGAGTCACATGAAAGATCTGAAAGTTTTTGTGCGAGACACCTTTCCTCTATTTGTTTGCCTCCACCTTCATAATACCCATTCTTTATATTTAAGACGGTACTCTGTTTTCAGGTCAGATTTTGTAACAGAGTACTAACCAAGAGGTGGTGTAGCCATAACAGCTCACCCTGGATGATGTTACCATAAATCTTAATACACCATTACAAGCAGTAACAATTCGAGTCGCTGTTCCCATAAAATTTAAATATGCAGCCTACGAATGGATTAGCAGAAGGTTTTAAAACTGGTTTTAGTACTTACTAGTAGAATCAATAAAGAACTGTCTTTAAAGGATGTAGGATTGTTTATGTCATTAAGGGACAAATGGAATTAAGCAAATAATTGAGTATTTAAACAATGCCAATAAAAAGCAGTGAGTTTTTGATTCAGATTAAGGTCTGGAGTTATTGACGTTTGTAGAGTTAAGCCTATGTATGAATTTATGTACTAATTTTTGTTATTGGTAAATTATTTTGTATTTATTTATTGTTATAGAGTTGATAAATTTATGTATATTAAAATGTTTGCTAATATTTGTTGTATTATATTATTGTTCGGGATATAATGCGATTAAAAACTATAATGTTAAAAAGAGTTTAAACTATGTAAATAATGCCATAATAATAACATGCAAATTATTATGGAACCTAGGGACCAATCCAGGTTGTTAATACTGAATAATACTATACATTTTAATAGTTGAAAAATGTTAATCTGGCGTAAATTATGATCACTTACATTTTACGCCACAATGAATATATGAGTTTTCGACCAATAGTTGATGTATGATTATGACAAAATATATTGCTGTCATGTTTGTATAGTTTCTGTGTAATTTATAAGCTTTTGTAACACGAATGTAAGCTTACCATACATTTAATAAGAAGATTCTTGGTTGAAGCATGAATGCGAGATACTTGTATTTTCAGACGGATACAGGAAATGGTCTTACTGATGCAGTCAATTTTACTTTAATTTTAAGGGTCTTCTATACCTTGCGTATAACAGCGGAAACACGCACTTCGTATTACCGTGTTTCGGACGCCGTTTTTCAACTTAAAAAGTTGTGAATCCTCTTAAATTGTTCAGAAAGGCTACGTGCTTTTGTCTTATACCTCATAATTCAAAAAAAACGACGGCAAATACTTTTAATCAATGGTTTAATTAAGTAAAAATTGATCATTTTTAATGAATTTTTTTGGTAGTTTTAAACAATAATTTCCATATTTTAAGGTAACACGTAAAAAATTTAAAGTCTTCTTTATAACTTAAAGTCATTTCCCAGAAAATTAATGTATAAATAGAATCCGAAACACGGTAATACGAATGCATGTTTCAACGATTTTGCTACGTGAGTTTTTATCCTTCTGTTGCTCTACTACCAAAGCTACAAAAGTCGCCTCTAGACAGAGCCGCTGTCACTTACGCACGCACAGCTGAGTCATCGTCTTCCGCCTCGACACTTCCTCAAAATAAGCATTGCTGTTCCCAAGCCAATGTGTTCGATATAAATTTATATTACGTTGATCCTGTTAGTGTCTTTACAACCACGCGAAATGGGTAGAAGAAATTCCGAAAAAGGTGGATTGTATTTAAATGCAAGAAGGAAGACAAAAATAATAAATAATGGTCTCATAATGTGGCGACAACAACAACGCTTGAGGTAAGTAGCAACTGTTTATTGTTTTATTTTAACTCTCGAATGAATAGATATTAAAAAAGGATAACCAGTAGGCTAGTTATTTAAAATGTAAATACGATGTAGGCTATGTACATTAATATTATAATGTATTATTAGGCTACCAGTTGCAATTAGACATATAATTCTGTAAAAAATTTTGCGCTATTTTCATGTCAGTTTAGACACGTTCTATACAATATATTCCAAACAAAGCCACTTTTAAGATATTTCAAAAATATTTAGGACTAGGAGGATTGTTTTTGCTATAGGCCTTGATAGTGACATAATTGGTTTTGTGAAAAAATAGATGAAATAGAAAATTACTTTAAAATAACAAAAATATAATAAAAATATTGTGATATTTATAAAATAGTAAATATTATGCTAGTTTAACTAGTTGATCAGATACTGTTTTACAGTCTTTTTTTAAATAGGCTACCATTGGTATCTTGTAAACTATAAATCTGACAGCAAACTTTAAATGGGAAAACTTTTCTTATTTTTTTAGAAATTTAAAAATATGTAGTTAAAATATTTGTAAATGGCTGCCATTTTCCAATATAGTGGTAAAATTTCAAAATTGTACAAGTTATTTTAAGACGTTTTTATTCTTGGAGTTTTCTAATATAAAAACACCGTACTTTGTAATGAGAACTTGTAGCCTAATAAACTGAAGGTTTTACGTTTTAGCTTTCCATTTACAAATATTTTAACTACATATTTTTAATTTCTCAAAAAACAAGGAAAGGTTTCTATTTAAAGTTTGTTGTCAGATTTATAGTTTACAAGATTCTAATGGTGGCCCATTTAAAAAAGACACAATATATAATATATTCGTAGTTATATTTTATACTAGTAAACCCCTGTGAAAAATCACAGGCGGATTAAATAATTAGATACACATCAGAAATACATCATTTAAGAAAAACTATTTAAAAACAATAGACTTTATCTAGGAATAACCTAACTATGCTGACTGGGGTTTTTACCTCGGTAAATGTGTGCAATAGTAACGGTTATAAAACTGTAGGCATATTTGTTAAAATTTTGTATTTTAAAAGTAAAAAGAAAATAAGCCAGCAAGAAAAGGTTGAAAACAGTAAAAGCTACGGTCCTTCAGCTCAAAAACCAGATATGACACCAGAAATGTATGAACAGAAAAAAGAAGAGTTTTTACAAAGTCTCTGTCGAAGGGAAAGTGAAAGAAACGAAATTGAAAGAGCAACTACATTACAAGCAGGCAGTGGACTGTGGAAACAGGAAAGACGTAAGCTGTTAACCGCCTCGAATTTCGGGACTGTTTGCAAGAGACGAAAAACCACCAGCTGTGAGAAATTGGTAAAACATTATTGTATACTGATGTAGAATGTACAGCTATGAGATATGGTAAAGACAATGAAATAAACGCAATATCCCAATTAGAGGACAGCTTCAATGTAACAGTAAACCGATGTGGATTATTTATTGACGCAGACATTCCTTACCTGGGTGCATCTCCAGATGGCCTAGTAGGTACAGATTGTATAGTTGAGGTAAAATGTCCAGAATCGTGTAAAAATTTAACACCAGATGAGGCAATAAGATCAGGAAAATTTACTTTTTTAAACTCAGGTAAACTGAGTGAATGTGTAAATAAAAATCACAACTTCTATTTCCAAATACAAGGCCAACTGCATATAACTCAACGAGCAAAATGTTACTTTGTATTATGGACTCCACTTGGCTTTCGAGTTGAAATAATTCTACGGGATGATGAGTTTTGGTCTAATCAAATGGTAGACAAATTACAAAGATTTTACATTAATTGTTTATTGCCAGAACTCGTAGATCCACGGCACACCCGTTCCATGGAAATTAGAAACCCAGAGTATATTGCTAAAGCAATACAGGTTCAAAAGTCCAAGAAAATCAAATAAATTAAATAGTCAGTTCAGTTCATGATAAATAAATTATTTTTATATTGTTTGCCTTCAATTATTGTACAAGTCTCTGTTTGAAACTTTTATTTGTTAATAATAGAAGTTTAATTGTATTATTATTAATTAATTTGACATTTGCCATCATTAGTACGACGTTTCGGGAATACTAATTAACTCAAGTTATCAAGTGACTAAAAACTGTATAGGTTAGTGGTATATTTTAGTTTTACATTGTATTTCTTTAACATAGGCCTAGTTCTCGAAGTTTATGTCCTTGTAGTAAAGTTTTAGTCACTTGATAACGGAAGTTGGTTTGCATTCCCGAAACGTTGTGTAATTATTTTACACATAAATGATAGCATATGGAAAACTAAATAGCTTGCATTGTTATTTAACTTAATCTTTGGCTGATAACCTGCGCTGTGCAAGGGCTAGAATTTTAGAGAATAACACTAAACATGTTGAATATACATTATATTTGTAATAACTCCAATCACGTTGTATGTATATATTTTGTCATAATACTAAACATGTTCCTTGTATATATTTTTAATAATAATAAATATGTTGTGTGTATATACAGTATTTTTAATAACACAAAATATTTTGTATGTGTATATTTTTAATAATACAAAATATATTGTATGTATATATTTGTAATAGTACCAAATATGTTGTATGTATATATTTTTAATATTAATAAATATGTCGTATGTATATACAGTATTTTTAATAACACAAGATATTTTGTATGTATAAATTTTTAATAATACCAAATATGTTGTATATATATATATATATATATATTTAATAATAATAAATAAAAATGCTGTATGTATAGGCTATACAGTATTTTTAATAACACAAAAAATTGTATGTATATATTTTTAATAATAATAAATATGTTGTATGTATATATTTTTAATAATAATAAATATGTTGTATGTATATATTTTAAATAATAATAAATATGTTGTATGTATATACAGTATTTTAACAACACAAAATATTTTGTATGTGTATATTTTTTAATGTTTAAGCTTATGGGAAAATGTAATATTTTCTATAAGCAGTAATACTAATATTTTATATCTAGATATTGTTATTTTTGTATTTCAGATTTTTTCATAGAAATTAATTACATAGTACTGTTTAAAATTGTATGGCGTAGCATTTATTTTGTACAATGCAGTAACCATTATTAAATTCAGAAGCTTTAAATTTATCTGAAAATATAATTACTTTTATTAGTTATACTCACAGTAAGATAACATTTATTTATTATTTTAGAAAATCAAAAGCAATCAAGAGTGTTTACTATTCTTCGAATTGCGTTGAATAGCCTATAAATAATTGTAATTTGTATATTTTATTGCCATGTATAAAGGTATTACTTATGACATTGAGTGTATACCTAAATTTTGAAACTCAAGTATGGTTTATATTATAATTTGTAGAAAACAATCCACTATATTTTAAATAATTTAACTTTTGTAGCCCGTTTAGTTTCCAATCGAATTGTATAATGGTCAAAATAAAATTATCAAACAAACGATAACGGTATTATCAAACAAACGATAACGGTATAACAGAGTCCATTAAATGAACCGTCATTATTTTCACTGTGGGCTATGTCATCTACGTAAAATTGCAGGTGTTATTTCAACACATTAAAAAAAACTGCTCCATTTAATGCAGGTTAATACAAATTAATTATAAATGCCATGACGAGACAGAATGTCTTTTATTAGTAAATAAACATTTGTTCCGCACCATAGTTTTATTTATTTACAATGCCTTATCTTTGTATTGGATGGTACTTAGAGTTGAGGAAGGTAAGTGGGCGATGGCAGGCTGTGAGGCCTATGTTTTTAGTTCTGGATTTTTCCCCCCCGGTTCTCCCCGCGCCACCACAAGGTCACTGACTGTACTCGGACAGATTTTATTAAAATCACACTGTACATTCGAAGTTTTCCCCAAGGTAAAGAAGAGCCTTAAAGGGCAAAAAAGCTCTTGCATTCACTCGGTACTGAACCTTTTAGTTTTTTTATGTTTTTAATGCGAGCATTCAGCTGAGTAGCGTTTTCTAATTATTCTGACCTTGTAAATTATTGGCCGTTCACGTTCATGGTCAGAGTAAAAATATTGTGGAGCGTCGAATCATAAGATGCTATTACGTTATTTTATAAGCGTGTATATAGGGTAAATTGGGGTAAGATGAAATAGTTTTCACTTTAATTCTTTTAAATAATTCAGGTATGTTTGATTTATTTTAAAAAAAATCACTGGTCTAATTTATACGTTTTTACATCTATTCCAATTGCGTTTATTAAAAAAAAAATGTTATAATAAGCTGTAAAATGATATTTGAAAAAAAGTATAAGTTTCGGCGTGGGGTATGATGGCCGACCACTTCGGGGTAAGATGCCTTATGGAGGTTCAATGCAAAACACACATTTTTGTAAAAAACACGTAATTTATTTATAAAACAAATGTTTTACGTTTATAAAAGGACATATTTAGTTTGAATAAAGGGTCAAAACATAATACTGTAGTACATACATATATAAAAATGTCTAAGAAAACCAAAAGAAAAGGGAAAAATAAGAAAAGTACATAAAATATTATTTTTATTTAAAAAATACATGTTTAATGCATACAATCACCAAATTAAGTTTATTTTTGTGGTATACGTTTAATGTGCTCCTCCTTTCTTTTCAATAATATTTCAGCCCTGCCACAAACTGCGCACTTGTTGAGAATTTAGAACAAGTTTCGTGTAACCAGTGGCTACAAACTATACACTTAATCCAGTCACAATTCTCTGATGTCTCGCTGTATTCTTGAAAACACTCTGAACACTCGACCTTGTTCTTCATATTTTCGAAGATATCATTGTCTTATGACTCTTGATATGGGATTTCATCCTCGTCCAAGTCATCGTCCGAAGAAGACTGCTCCTTCCTCAACTTCACCTTCTTGAAGAGTGTCTTTTTTGGGCCGATGCATTGTTTTTGTTTCGCTAAATTAGGCTCGGCCTTACCTTCCCCCCTTTTGTTTTTTGTATCATTATTTCTCATTTTACCTTTACTACTTATGCCTAATTCATTCTTCTCCCTTTTTGCCTTTTTTCAGCAATTACTTCTAACGATGTAAGGACTTTAGCTTCTTGTTTTCTTTTGCTAGGATTTCGCTTCTCATAAACTGGAACTGGAGATATTTGTTGCAGAACCTTTGTTGGAGTGGGTTGTAAATTTGTTTCTGTAGCTTCTGCCTGATTTTCATGACTACTCTGCAAATTGTCTTCTAATGATCCAAATAAGTTATGTGGTAGCTGTGATGTACTCGGTTGTAAAACATCTTGAGACTGCTTCCCGGTATTGAAGTGAGATGATTTAATAAGGTTGAACTCTGCTTAAAAAACTGAAGTTGTGATTCGTGATTTTCATTTGACCCAACAAAAGCTCGACTTAGAATGGACTTCGGGTTGAACGGGAATATTCCTGTAGCTTTAAAGAAAACTGTACCATTGTGTAAGGTAGCACTTTCTTTCCATGCTGAACTGAGGAGTTCCCCAACCTGACCTCGACCTACTTTTAGGGGATTCTTAGGAAAAGAATGGGTAACCATCCAATGTTGGCATGCTTCCTACCAAAAATGCTTTAGAGACTTGCAAAAACAACGATCTAATGTTGGATAAAGTGGGCTGAATGACTTGGTAGGCATAACAAGTTTATATAATTTTCGGCTGCTAAGTCGAGTAGTCTGTCAGCACTCGTGTGACTAGTGTGTCCATCCAGTATGAGCAAAACTTTCCGTTAGCTTTTCGAGGAATAAAATGATTTTCAATCCATTTGGAGAAAATGTCTGTAATTACATAAGATGATTTTTTGACATTACAATGTAATAACCAGATGGCATTTTGTCTTACTACTCAGCTTTTTTATTATTCCTTTGAAGGTGCAGACAGGGGGAAGGAAATTTCCTTCAGAATTGCAACAAACAATAGCTGATATATTTTCTCCTTTTTCTCCAGATGTAAATTTATGAACATCCTTGCTTCCTTTCTCAGCAAGAACAAATCCAGGTTTGTTATTTAGTTGTAGTCCTGTTTCGTCTACATTATAAATATTTGATGGTTTATCCATTTAATCATTTTCTTCCAGAATTGATTTCAATAATTTGAAATAGGAATCGCCATCCTCCCTTGTAAGGCGCTGGGCTTGAGAAAGAAAAAACCCTTCAGCTTTTGTTACAGAAATATCTCTATTTATTTCTAATTTCTAAAAATTTATAGAACAAATCATAACCAGCCCATTTGTTTTGATCTATTAAAAAATAATGCTTTAACTTATATCTTTCAGCGAGTTTGTACGCAAGGATCCTTACTTCAGTTACACTAGGAGAAAATGCAGCGGCCTGAATTTTTTTAATGTTCGATGAATGTTTTCCTTCGATTTCTTTGCCCAGTACACATTGCGGGCCAAGCCCCTGTTTTTTGTCGTTATTTTTTAGAATCCTCCTCCTTAATTTTTTTTCAGGAATGTCAAACGCTTTGCTTGCTTTATATATAGACATTCCATCTTCTTCAACAGCTTTAAAAGCATTAGTAAGCTCGTTTTCAGTCCAAGAACACCAATTACTCTTTCTTTTGTATGTTCTTGGTATTCCTTAAACAAAAAAACCTATGAATTAATGCCCAGGAGTATTCAAAAGAACAATAAAAACAACGAGGCATCTTACAACTAACGACAAGTTAACGACATATTACCCGAAAACAATATTCGTCGTCTCACCCCAAACTATTGTACCAGACGCCGGTCGGCCTAGCTACGTAAAGAATGGAGAACTGGCCGCCATTACGTGTTTATCCTAAAGGCCAGACACTCTAGTTTAGCATAATATCTAAATTATTTGTCTACTGTCGAAAACCCCTACTTTTACAGCTACATTAAAAAGTATTGAATAAAAATTTAGACACTTACCAGAGAAGGTTGATCCACTATAAACTCAAAAAATATCACGTAAAATTATTTAAAAAGAATGAAAACTAGAGATGCGAGTTAACTATAGCAATGCCTAATTTGTTACTGAACAACGCTCTCCCACCACGCCGACAAATGGGAAAACCACTTGACACGACATCTTGTCCAACTAGGCAACTAACCCCAACTTACCCTCAGCATATTATCTTATAACTTTATCATGCATCTTAACGTTATCTTATATTCTGTTCGTCATAAGATGCTAGATGCTGACATCGATTCATATGCTTACAGTGGTGCGACGAGGAATGAACCATCAGTCGGCAAAATGTCTTTATACAGCTATGAAGAATTTGTTTTCTAAAGTTGTGCCCTAAATGTGTTTTTATAAAAAATTAAGCTGTCCATCCCATTAATCAGGAACGTAAATATCACCATTTATTTCCCCAGTTTGTCCGCTTTTTTTCTATACACAAGCTTTGAGTATATATTCACTATTATTCTGATCTTGATATTACCACACATGATTAAAACTCATACCAACTTTGTAAAGCAACCAATTTAGGTTGAAGAGATGCTGCTTAATAGGTATGTTACTCTTGTCTTTTTTTTTATTACGTTAGGTTATAAATGTTTCTTGTATATTTCTCATTTTATAAAAGTATATGAATTTATTTGCATATTTCTCCGACAGCCTGGATTAATAATAGGTTGAATAATGTACTCTAGAAAACAATCTATTTGCTTTATTGAAGTACGCAATTGCTCAACAAAATTTGAAAATTAAAATTACATACGAAAAATGTAGGGTTCAAAAATCATGGGAAATGTAGGAAAAACATGTAATTAGGTTTTGTAAGGACTAATACTTTCCAAATGCCATCTCACTTGTGGGATACTTTGTGGGTGTCATCCCACAATATATAAACAGTGGAATATTGCTTAAAAGCAATGTTGGCTTTATAGATTTCCACTTTGTTTTTGGATGTAGTACTGTAACGGAATTGATTTTTCTGAAGATGGGTTTCTTCTTCATCTGTCTTGAGATAGCAAGTAGAACTATTAGTTATTTAGTTAACATTTTCTGAATCAACAACATAGTGATGGACTTTGAGCTCTTGAAGAGAGATGTCCATTTCCAAAAGATTATGCATACTTATTTACCAGATTTTTCACCTCATTCCTAAACATTAATTTATTTACACCTGTAATGTGTTTAGGATCAATTTGGAGACTCTATATAAATGTAGTCACATGTTCATCACTAGACTGATTTTGTTCTTTACGTTTTATCTTATTTTCCAACATAGCGACTTTCTTTTCTTCTAACTAAACTATTCTTAGTAAATAAATGTTATATTCTGAAAATTATTTGGATGAATAAAATCGGTGTCTCCTTACACTACTGATACTAGATGAATTTCAGTAGACTTGTTATTTTCACGAATATCATAATATAATGCATAACTGCTATTGTTATCTTTAAGTGTTAAATGTTTTTATACATTATATTTGTTTCCTCCAGGAACTGTTATTAGACTAATAACACTCTTTAAAAAATGCATATTAACAACATATTTAGGAATAATCACAATAATGTATACTAAATGATAAACTCAAGTACAGTTCTAGCGTAATGTTTAACTCAATTTAGCAAATCAAAATGTACAAGTGAGGAACACCAATAGGTCTAAATACTTCCGTTGTTAGTCAGGTTTGGGTAAGTTAGATATCTTACCTTCCTATTTCATTCAGTCAGGTCATATCAGTTGACCAACGATAATTACGTTTGACTTTTTTTATTGTTTTAAGTTATTTAAGTGTTTTGTGTTGTTTTACATGTGACTATGATAATATCTTTATAAGTTTTAAGTGTTGTATTTGACTTGATAATGGAAGCATGCCTTCCGAAATCGATTGTCTCATCAATAAGGATTAACAAAGGACTGTAAACGGATATAAACGGTATGCAACAGATTTATTAGTGTTACATTTTGCAAAGGATTATAGTCATTCACTTCTTTATTTCCCCCTAAACATGGTTTAATTCAATGTTCCCATATGAGGGCCGTGTCTGAAACTATTTTGTAATAAAATCCAACATCGCGAAATACGGCCAGATTGTTTTATAAACTGAATCAGTACCTTGGCCTGTTCTTTCTTTCTGCATTTAGGAATCCTTTTCTATAGTAATCTCTTCCAAGCCCTTCCATTTACTTTTGACGTCTTTACCTGTAGCTAGATAACAAACACTTTTTTAATTAACCTATCCAATATTAAAATGCACACATGGCGTCAGAAAAATCTTGGTATGGGCCCCGGAGTTAGAGAATTGAATGGAATTGCTTTAAGTCTCAGAAGTGGTCAGCGGGCAATTCACGACCACACTGGAATTAATGATCTAGCTAAAAATGTTTAAAACTTTACACAACGAAAATTCATGATGATCACGTGCATGCGCCTACAGTAAGCAATGAAGTCAAAAGCAAAACACACCCTGCGCGACAAACGCCTGCAGACATGGTTTAAGTTTTTTAGGCTCAACCATTGTTCACGCATTATTAACCTCTAAGTTACTAGCAATTCATATCTTACTTTATTTTGGCACACAGAAAAAGTTAGGAAACTTGAAAAGCCTACTTGGGTTTATATTGTTATAACTTTACTATTGATATATATAGGGATCATGTATACCTTACTTTAATTTAATTTATTAACAGTCAATTGATTATTCAATTAAAAATTTGACAAAAATAAAAACAATCTAAAGTTAACACATGCAACAGCTATCTTAATCTTATTATAACGATAAGCCTGTCTGTGATTTCAAAACATAAGCTTTTTCCTAAGCTCGTTATTCACACATTACCAAAACCTAATTATTACTCAACCTTTGTGTTAATTTTACATCTTCATTATTTTTTATTTGACATGGTCAATTATTATAAATTAAGGTTTACAAAGTATTTAAAGTGTCAATCTTGCTCTACTATATTTTCCTTCATTATATATTTCCAGTTACAGACTACCCGGTAATGCAATTCCCGTCTTTTCCCTACTATACAGCCATCCCAGAATAAGTGGTTTTACGATTGTTCCAGCTGAAAAATTGTTTTGTTTTCCTCATTATCTTTCAGCAACAGACATCAAAGTATTGGAATATTTCGAATTTATCAATTCCGTATCAACTAAAACTAAATATGTTGAACAAAGATTTAAAAATAAAACAGTGAATGTTCAAGTAAATATTACACTCAGATACACATTAATCACAGAGTCCATTTTAATTGTACTTTTTTGGGTTTAATTGCCATGGAATGGTTTTTGAAATCAGTTTCTGCTTTAAAATTTAAGTCAATGCCCATTCAATTCAAGTTGGATGTGTAAGACTAGAGGCTCCGCCCCTTCGCTCACAAACCCCCTCTGCGACATATGGCAAAGCAAATGCAGATTATTGTTTACTCTGATATTTTTAAAAATATTACTCTAAAATATTAACGATTAGAATAGAGGCACTTGCATCTAAGTAGGGTTTTATTGGTAGTGATGACCAATACATATTGTAAGTCAAAGCTCGAAAGATAAAAGCACCAACAACAATATTTGAAATAACGGCATGTGCCGTAATATGTGCAACAATATTATGTTCACCATTAATATTTAAATAACCATTAATCAGCATTACATACCAATTTTTATAATGAAAACTAAAGGAAATAATGTATTATATAACACTATATGTGTGACTTATAATACAGTAAACCTTTTGTTTGCTTTTACCGAATCTAAAAAAATATGTTAGTTGTACAGAATAATTACCTTATTCTAAAACTGCCAACTTAGTTGCTATGGTAATAAATGTAAATTATTGCAATAAACGTGGTTTGGTTTAGCGTAGGCTTCACTTAAAATTATGTTAATACAAATCAGATATTTGATCTATAGTTTGTAAAATGAAAGGATGTCTTAAACTCTATGCATCAACTAGTATCTAAATGGGTATGCGTAAAATGATTTAAATTATTTTATAGTTATTTTTGAATTTTATAGTACATTTAAAACTGCCAATTTAACATAGAGCCTACAATATTTAGTACACTAGTTTGACAAATTCTTTACACGTAGGTAAGAAATGGTATAATTTAATATTACCTGATATGATTTTATAACCATTATTTGTTCCACAATCAAGTTTATTGACAAGGTCTATAACTGTAATTATGTCATAAAACTAAACCAAATCAAAAGAAATAATTATACAGGTAGAATCGTCATTAGTTTATATTTTAAAAAAGAAACCGTATTCCAACAAATATGTGGAACAACATTTCAACAAAAATAATAAAACAATTTATAGGCCAATATTATTTATGAAAAGTTTAAAGAAAATATAAATTTACAAAATTGCTTTTACTTTGAAACATCAACACTTTGTTTGTCAATATTGTAGTCAATTTATAGGTTAAACAAAATATATACATGATACACAACCGAAGAATATTCTTAATCATAATATTCCATCGCGTTCTTTGAAAATAAATACAAGCAGCTTCTACAATATGCAAATTTATAAAATAATGTTTAATTTGACATGTATGAAAAATTAACATTTAAATTGTGTCCTGAGAGGGTATAGAGCTGCGATGGGTGGATAGTGAATATTGTAAATTTTGCTTTATTGCGTTTGTCATAATATAACATAGTTCCATGAAAAAGATCAATTAATTTGGAATGACCAAATATTATTTTTAAATACACGCTTAAAGATAATTTGCACCTAAATGAAATTCAAATGTACCAAATTACTCTACTATGTAAATACTAAATTATTGGGAAAATGTAACAGCTAAAACAGACTAGCCCTAGGGAAACAATTTCAAGTGTACATTAGGGTTTTAAATAAAATTGTTCCAAGTACATACCCATAATGGTAGCACCAGGAGAAACGTCGAGGGACACTGCTGGACTAAAAACACAAGTCTCAGCACCTGATAATCGTTTACTACTCTGAGCACCGTCCAAGGCTCTGTGGTAGAGTAAGTGACATAGTGGATTTTGTG
>JAGFPH010001498.1:43008-95846 GCA_018207615.1 Philaenus spumarius | reverse complement strand
TTATAATTTAATTCTAAAATCTGTTGTTACATAAAATAAATAAAACAACTAAATTTTATAAACAATTGAAAATAATTTTTGGTTTGGCATACAATGAACCAAAACACTTATTTGCAGCCAAATTGACAAATTTAGAATCAGATAATTATCCTTCAAAAGTAACAGTTGTTTTAGATTAGGTAAACGTAAACAAAAGTCATACAAAGTCAAACATCTGGTGTTATAATTATATTGTCCTGTTTAATTTAGTTTGGTAATTTCAAAATTTGTTTGAAATGTTGATTACTTATTATTTAAAAATAATAGTGAAATTACAACGCGTACCGTAATTTTAATTATTGGAGACGGTCGTGCCTATTTCGATCTCTGTGTTACATAAGATATGTATAGGTCACTGTTTAATCTTCATTATCGTGAAAATAACAATGTATACAATAATCTGTTTTCATTGGCTTCGCCATTATTCACCTTCGGGTTTAGCCTCTCTGTTAATATAAAATAGCATTTACTAAAAAACGTTAAAGTATAAAAAGAATATGGAGGTTTTATCTCAAGACATTATTTATTCAACTAAATGTTGAACGGAAATAGCCAAGTCGTTATTTTCAACTACTGAAATAAATAATATTCGTAATACAATTACACTAGCTGAGTTTCTCAACTGTTGCTATAATGTAATTTTTTTTAGAATCAACTTACAACTATTTAATGATGGCTGAATGAAACAATTGAATATTGCTGTAACGATGTGCATACTAGTAAAAAAAAATTTTACCATTTGTAACCAATTATTATATTTTATAATTGTTTTTATATAAACCCATTTTCGAGTATTTGTACGCAAGCCAGCAATTTAAATCGACAAGTTTTAATGTAAAGTGCATACTCAGTGACTTATTTGTTCTAGCGCTTCACATAATATGTGCCATCATCAAAATACTTGCTCAGTAGAGGTCGTCAAACATTCACTAAAATACTTACATATTAAACGGACACTCAACAGGTCTCATCTTGGCGTTTGAAGGAAGACTCGTGGAGTTTCAATCTTCCTTGAAACATCGAGATGGCAAACTTGGTGGGTGTGTGTGTGTGGGGGGGATGTGTGTGTGTGTGTGTGGGGGGGGTGTGTGTGTGTGTGTGTGTGTGTGTGTGTGTGTGTGTAATGTGTTTGTGTTTAGTGTTTTAATGTTTGTCGACCTGTACTGCCTAGTGCAGAATATATTTTAGATAAATTGCACTCATGGACCTGAAATGCACCTAAAAATAACTGGCGGAAATCATGGTTTATGCTCTTACTGGCACAAAGCTGATCGTGTATGTAAGCCTAAATAGGAAACATCGATTGATTTGTACGAAACTCCTGTACGTTTTTGTGTCAGTTAAAGCTTAAGACAAGACAAGATATTTGTGTCAAAAATTCATTGATATCTGTGAGCAAAGCCGCCGGCACCCGTCCTAGTAAATAATAAAACAATGCAGATGTTAAACTTTTCCTAAAAAAGCCAACTCACCGCAATGGAAATGTAGACTATGAGAAGAAATCTCAAAGCTGAAGTAAATAATTTTACATGTTTAAATCAAGGTACTAATTTTATTATATAACAAGAGTAAACTTAAGGTTTATAAAATAATACGAATTTTAATAAATAGTTCAAAATTGTGATTTAAATGTCTGAGAAAAAAAGATATAAAAATGTTTTCACGTTCGCCTCGGAATGTTTTTCGTCTTATTTCAGACTAGCAGTCGCGACGATAACTTCATTATCAACCCTTATTTAAACATTAATCATTTCGTTTTTAATTAAATTTTCTTTCGGTCTACTCTTTGTGAGACGATTTAGTAGTATCATGTTCGTGCTATAACACCTCCCAGCAGCATTTTATTAAAAAAACTTTAGCTTCCCATCGATTGTGACAATTTTACAATTAGAGACAATGTACGTTTTGTGGTATAATTGAAACTTGCAAGTATGCAAGCAACATTTTCAGTTTCCTAACCAACCAAAAAGGTGTTCATTTCACAAAGTAATCGATGTGTAGTAGACAGAGTGTTCTTTAAGTTCCTTTAAGCCCTTTATTATTTTGTTAAGTTAAAATACTTGGCACATATTTATCTTGTGTTGAATAATAGGAAAATGGTTTTTACATATCTACCCTCTATGATTTTTGGGGGCTTAAGGGATAAGGCAGTTTAATAATTAAAATGTAAAGATAGGTTATGTAATAAACCATAGTAAAGCTTATCAAAAGAGCAACAGAATTGTGCAAACTAGAACGAATATCATTTTCCTAAACTACAATACTATACATTACAAATTATTTCCATTTCCCTCCCCCCTCTAATAACCCCTCAAAATCACAGATAGTCCGATATATATAAAAAAAGCATGTCCTTGTTATGCAACAGTATGTTTATATATTCAATGTTTTGTAAACTTATTTTCAGTAATAAAAATCATGAAGGGGTTAAAAGTCCTTTATGAACATTTTGCATAAAGTACCATATGGAATTTAACGAAGAAACTACAAAATCTTGCACGAAAAAATAGTGCTGGAATAAATCCTAAAAAGTATATATTATGTACTGCTAACATTTCTAAATATCGTGTTTGAATTACGAATAAAACTATAAACTTCATTATCTTGCAATTCATACACAAAATTATCAAATTTGTAATTCGTTTAATGGTTTCAAATAATGTTTCCTTTTTTATGACAAACGTAATATCAGGTCATCTTACACCACGTGTATTCAGGCTAATTTACGTCTTAGATTTTATCTTACTTACCATAAATACAATAACTTTGCACCCTCAATCCATGTTAAACACGACTTCTTCTATTTTCTTTATTTTTAATCTGTGCTTTTCTTTTTTAATCTTCATATATAAGAGAGTTTGGTCTGAGTGACTGATTGTCGGACAGAATCAACGAAGTACAAAAACTAATTAATATAAAAATACGAAAATTTTAAGGTATAACTATTATAAGGCCATAAAGCCACACTAAAAACGGTTTTGCAAAATTTGTATTTCAAAGAGTAAAAATAGTGAAACTTTGGTGGTCCAGGCCTTAACATACAAAACCTTAGCAACACATGTTTGTTGAATGTATTTACATTCATTACCATATCAACCAACAGCTTTTTATGGTTAGGTTAATATTAAACAAATAATCCTGTTATTCCCGAATAATCTCTGGCCATACTGCACATCCATCAGGACCTAGTACATCAAACCCATACCACTCTAACCCGATTGAAATTATATCTCTGATATATGTCCTGATTATTCGTCATTTCCATGAAAATATCACAGCATACGACGACAATTTGTTTGAATTTGATTCGGCGCAAATGATTGCGGAAGTTGGTGAGCGAAGCGAGTATAAGTAATTTGTACTTAAATTACTTATTTTTTGTGAGCACAATAATGCATTAACTTCCGAAATATTATAGATAATTTTGTTAAATTGGTATTAATGTTTTTTCTGTTAAATAATTAAAAAAATTTGTTAAACATGAATTTTCTTTGTTTCATTTAATTATTAAATTATATAATATTTTCTCTATTTAATTCACGAGTTTTTCTGTTTATCGTATACCAAAATTAAATAAGACAGCTACAGTGATAGTAGCACTAACCAATGTTTGTTCTGCAATGTTGCATTTAAAGCAATAAAATGTCCACCCCATCAATAAACTAACAACAATGGAATGGGGATGTAACTACCACAAACAGTCTCCCAGATAAAACGAATTATTTAATTTTCCGCTTTAAGAGAGTTAAAGAGGGTGGAAGTGTGTAAATATAACGCAGAGTTGAAAGACAAAATTTATTTTCCAATTCAACTGAATTAAAAGAAAAACAACTTGAATTTTATTTAGTAAAAGTGTGATTTATTGTATTTAAACTATTTAACAAAGTTATATAAAAATTATACATTTGATAAACCCCTACAACTATATTTTTTACTTTATTTATTAATTACTTTGTAAATAAAACATGTTCCACCTGGCTAACTGCAGAACCAAATAATAAGACAACAATGTCAATAGTTTAGTTAGTTGTATGTCTTTTGCAGCGAGTGATTTCAGATTCCTGTAATAAATATTCCGATAGTAATAGTTGCATTGAAACAAATTTAACAGTCACTTTTTTCTATTTTGTAAAAATAAATAACTATCGAAGTAAATTATTCTAATACCTTAGAGCGAAATAATGTAGTAAATCCTTTTCCAATGGTGTGTGTTCCAAATGATTTTATTGTGCTCTGTACAGACAATCTTTGAGTTTTGACATTCCAACGTCTTCATGTGGTTTCTTAATATCGTTCAACATAATCAAGCTTCGTCAGAGTTTAATAAGAGACTTAATGCGAAGGCATGATAACTATTTAATTAAAGGAAATGCTTGGAAACCTTGAGAATTAACCTTTAAGAACGCTGCACATTGAGGTTAAATGAATTAAGTTTCATTTAGACAAGGCCGTGTTCCAAATTTTGCTTTAGGAAAGACGCATTTACTTCAGAATAATACTGTAATTCAAAATATTATGAATATGCATAACTTATATACTGTAGTTGTAATAAATATTATATTATTTATTTAGTTTTCATTCTAAAACAGCAACAACATTATAAACATTTAACTTACATTAAAAAATATATATGTTCGTACTCTTTTACCTTCACGTTAGACTGTATGACTGATTAGGAGTACGTTAGTAGCAAACTTAAGCTAGCGATAATTACCTAACTCCATGAACATAATATTATCTATTATAGTCTATATATGGTATTATAGTGTCTATCTTCTGTACTTTTTTTAACTATTAGAGTTTATTGTGCAAATGTTGATTAGATTTAAATTCTAAATTTTATTTTTAATTAGTTTTTCTGGGTTGTAGTTTTAATATTATACTTATTCCAGTTTAATCAAATCAGTGACTATGTTTAGTTTAATTAATGAGGTAATTAATGTTTTAGTACATTTTAAGCCAAGATTATTATTAGTTTTTTTTTTAGTTTTTTCCGCAAATAGTTAAACATAGATTGATTCATTGCTTAATCAACATTGGGGTAAATATAATCTAACAAACATGTAACTAAAACTGTGTTTCTACTAATCCTCTTTTCAAAACGCAAAAGGAAAGGTTTTCAAATAAATTGATTTGGATTTGTATTTGCTACTAGAGATACATTTAATCTGACCCTATACAATTTCTGGAACACAGTTTAAGTTTATCGTACAGTTTTAATTTACATAGAAACAAATAAAATGTTTCAACAAAATAATTATTTGTCAGAATGTAATCAATTTTTATTTTATCTTTCATGTACATATAATATTATACTGGGCACTGTCCGTAGCCTATCTAACAACCTATCACGTTCAATTTTGGAATAATCTAAACTTTAAAACGATACACAAGCATAGCAACTTTTTTCTCTAGTAAAAATTTACCTTTACAGCTACATTTCTAGGTTTGTAGTTAATGTTTTATTTTGTTAGCAAATTTCCATAAGGAAAATTAGTTATTTCTGTGACTCTTATGATGTGACCTAAGGTAGGAAGTGATTAATGAGCACAAATCATGGCCCCAGAACACGTTTTGGAGTATAATTAAATATTATTTATATATATATAATATGTCTTCGAACTCTAAGTGTAGGATTTAGGACCGATTTGACACACAAATTTAATACACACGTTGGATTTCTAGGACGAGTTCGTTAGAACGTTTTTTAAAAGTTAAACTCTTTTAACGGGAAAAATAGTGTCGCCCGTTTGGTTTCCCAAAAATCTATCAAAACTGAAAATACCATGAAAGTATCCGGTTAAATTTTACGTGGAAAATTTTGTAAATTTTCTCAACCCATGTCAGCGGTTAAGCTAAGTAATCGAATTATTTTTAAATGAACTGGTTTTCAAATGTACTGGTTTATTTTAATATTGTTTTCTATTACCAATTTCTTTATGAATAAACTTTTTTTTAAAGTTGTTAGTTGTACTGTTTCAGTAACTGCGTTTAATTTTGTACTAAAAGTGTTTCATGGTTGTAATAAAACAAATAGCATTACTATTAACCATAGTGACCTCAATTTATTGTGCTATTGGTTGCAAAATTTTTTGCATACACATTGCTTTAAACAAACAGAAAAACTATCACTCCTCACCTTTTTTAAATGTTGAATATTTTGCCACTAAAAAGTTTATATGAATATAAGGTTTTAGCAGAAGTATTATCTTTAAAGAATGGATGATTGATATTACTAAGTGTAAATGAATAAATGATGTAAGTAGTTCTATAGATTTACATGCTGAAAATGCACATTGTGTGTTTTGTACTATTTTTGTAAAATTAAATGCATTACTTATTTTATGAAACATAATTATATGTAACCAAATGATAGAAGTTGTTTTGAGTTTATTCTTTTTCTAGATTGTATGTAATCGTAACCTTTATTTCGTGTGAACTCTGTCGGCTGAATTTCCCGTTTTGCCTTTTCCCCTTTTTACTATGTAAATATATAAATATTTTTTCTCATTATTATTTCGTTTGTTTTTATTTGTTTTGCAACAAACATGTGTTTTAAATACATCGTGGTTTTATTGTTTCATAGCTTGCTTTTATTGAAAGTAATTGTAATTCAGTTTACAATATTCTACCTACTGTGTAGATGAATTATGTTTTATATTTAAAAGAAGATCTATTTTGCATTTTATGGTATTATATTATTGTTTGTTTTGTAAAGAAACGATAAATAAATTTACTTACTTAATCAAGTTCATACCATATGGCTGAAATGATAAAACTCATGTTAAAGACAATTTAATTTGTTTCAATGTTAAAAATAATTTCATTCAGGTATGTTATTATCGGAAATGTGTTCGGTCTTAGTAATCAATTTCTCACGTGAAACATTTTGTAACATGCTGTGGAGCCTTCGCAGCATTTTGGTAACACACAATCCAATTTAATGTAAAAGTCAATTAATTCTAATTTTATCTATGCCCAACTTAACGATGAATAGGCGATTTTTACCCAGGTAAATTGAATGTGTACAATTATCTACGGATTACAAATTATTGTAATAATTTAGTTATAACAAAATATTAAATTTTATGTCCATACTAAAGTTGAATATGTATAGGTATTTTCAAACTGTAAGTAATATAGGCTAAATTATATGTTCTAAGGTTAGAAGTAGTTGAAAATGATTTTTTTTTGCAATACTTTTTTTTCACTTTGTTCTTCAGAAGGAACTATTATTTACAAGAGCACAAATAGTTGTTTACTTACTTAATCTACAACACAAACAACAAACTATATACAGGGTGTTTGAAAAGTCTAGAAACAGCTTAATATCTCAAAATGTACGTGTCTTATGAGTTAGAAATAAAAGCAGTTATTCACAAACATAAAATAACCACTTTTTGGTGAGTTTGAAATTTTTGTCCGCCATATTGGAATGAACTTAATTTTTTTTAATAGGAAGGTAGTTGTGTGATACATGATTTTAATGTAAAATTTGAAAAAAACAAACGATGGTCAAATCCGTTTTTGAATATCTTAATCCGATTTAAGTTATCGTCAGTTAAATGAGTGAAAACGCAAAATTAAGGCTAAAAATGACCAAAGGAAAAAAGCATCGCAAATTACTATAAATCTTGTACAACTTTAAAAGTTTCCTTTTAAAATGTGATTAAAAAATACGAATTTTAATTAATGGCCTAAACTTTGTTAATTAACATTATAGGAGCAATGCAATAACTTAGAAACAATAAGCTTTTTAGAGCCTGAAAAGCAAGTTTGCAAGATAACAAAAACCATATATTATATGGTTTTTATTTTTAATAATTTATTTTAATTGAAAACAGTTATTAACAAAAATAAAATGTCTAAGAAGAAAAGAATAACTTATTCCAAGTGAAATCACTTTTAAAATAATTCAGCTACTACTAAATATTCTACAATAAATGTTCAAATTGTTGTCCATTTACTGTTTGACACTGCGCCAATCTAACGTAATATCCGTTTACTACATCTCTTATCATACCTGGTTGTATTTGAGCAGCTTCTTGAATTAATTATAACAGTATCTAAAATTTATAATACAGTTAGTCTTTTTCGAAGTTTTTTTTTTGTTTGTTTTTATGTATGTTTTTTATTTAGTTAAACTTAACCTAAAAAAGCTGTTGTTTGTAAATAATCATTCCCTTATTCTAAATTTGTATTGTACATTTTATCATTTCAATTTTAAATGGGAATTATGTTTTAGCTTCTACTCACAGCCTTTCAAAAATCGATTAAATCGAAATTTTTAGTCCAATTTACACGAAAACGATTAGGTTTATAATACAATACAAATAATAAAAGTTTTAAAATTACGTATAAGTTCCGCAAACGTAACACAAAATTGAATTTTTCGCTATAAACTTTAAATTTGACCTTTATATTGGAAAAAATGAATTTATGTATCACAATATGAAAACTACCAAGTTATTTAAAATGGACAATCCTATAAAATGAGGGTTTAAACATTTTCATATCTTTGGTAGCAGACTAGAAATCAAGTTCGATAGTTTTTTTGACACACTGTATATACTTTTTTGGATAAAATATCTGTACCAGAAACGGCAATACTTTGAGGAACACACTCATTATTAAAAAATGCCGTTTTATAACGCATAGGTTAGGATAATACACAAGCTCTGTTTGTTAGTGTGTAAAAGTTCTGCACTATATTGATCATTTTGATCTTATTGCATTTTAACTGCAGTAGCTTGTATTGTAATTAATTTGTTATCATTGCAAATAGTAGTTATTTTGCAAACATTTGATTGAAATTTAATATCTAGAATTACATTTTATTCACTTTATATCAAGAACATCCTAGTAAGATTAAATAGAACCTCCATTAACAAATAAAAAAATAACGAAGAAAAACATAAAAACTTAAAGTTTTAATAAACGTCTACAGTCATAAATCAATGATTATTAACTGATAATCAATGTCAATGACAAACGGGTTTAGTTTTACAGTTTTTCAGCTGAAACCAAAATGTAATTATTATCTTCGAATTACTGACATGTTAAAAAACTCTTAAGGGTAAATCCGACTTTGGGTAAACTAAAATCTTTTGGTATTATTAACTGACCATAATATATTTGTCACTATAGACTTAATTTCAGTGACTTAATAAAATTACGATAATTTAACTAAGGTAATAGTTGTAATTTAGTTTTAGAAACAGTGGAAATAAGTCACTCCTTTTATTTTCAAGTTATTTATATCAAATATCAAACACCCATAATCAAAATTAAAAGAATAAACATTTAAAAAAATACTCTTAAGTGTTTATAAAATACAATGATAAATAAATGTACTGTCAAAGATTGGAGAATGCTTTGTGTTAATGATGAAAATATACATTCTATCATTGATATGTACGTAAATAGAATAAAGCAATGATTTACAATAAGTTAATAGTTAACCATGCATAAAGTTTATTTATAGTAAACCTTTCCCTAAATGATAAATATTGTTTTATCTAAACGCTTAAAATTGAATAAATTAAGAAATGATCATTTAAGTATAACCAAACAATAATTTTATATAATATGCAAATTATGAGTCAATTAGACCAGGCAAAGTAGTACGATTTGAACCCGAAAAAATTAATTTTTGCCTACAGCACTAAATAAATATAAATAAACACTATAGGTACTGACACTCTAAAAATTACAAAATTAAATATTTTTTAGCAAAAAGTATACAATATTGTGTAAATATGAGGTTTTTTCGACTTTTAACATAAACATGAGTATTATATCTTTAAGAATTATAGTTTCTCCCAATCATCTAATTTACACATATGTGCGGTGTTGCAATAACATTGGAAAATAGTTATGTAAACAACTATAAAGTAAAGTTTGATGGAGATGCAAACACTGTTTCCATTGACTGCACTGCGCAATGTGATAATGTTATCGTTGTATACTCGCGATTTATACTGAGGAATAAAATTGACTATTGTAACTTTTAAAATAACATTAAAACTTACTGTTATATAAATATGTTGGTATATTTAATACTACTTATTACAATTTTGATAGATATTCCGATGTACATAGTACTAATTTAATGAATAGTTAGTTAAAGATAGCTCCATCAAGGCTGGCTTTAGGTCCAGTTAGTCCATTTAAAACCAAGGTGCCATGACCTCAGGAAATGCCTTCAAACCCACTTGTACTTCGTGTTTTTTGGGTCGCTGATTCCGAATATTGGTGTCCCGCGACTATAAAATCCCGGCGTCACCCCCTAAAAATGAAAAAAACACCCTTTTTAGGAAATTTTTCACAACATCGTTTATGATACCTCCAAATAATGCTATATAATGCATCAATTATGTTAAAATTTAAATATTTAGTAGCCCCATAGAAACCGGTCAAGAATTACACCACAAAGGTTCGATGTAGGAGGTGAAACCACCTCCAATGTGACGAAAAATTAGGAAATGACGGAAAATAAAATGTTTCCTCTACTTTTTGGTAGGAGGTGAAATGAACGAGGTCGTGAGATTATCTGAAGTAGTTTTTAACCCCTAGGTGTGCGAACCATCCCCAAATTGAGTTCAAGTACAAGGGTACTTCAGATAAAACATTTCGGGGATAAGTTCAGATAAGTTCAGGGAAAACAGATAATATGAGCCTATTTTCCTTTTCGTTATTTTTAATGAACTTCTTTGGAGAGAAATAATAGAATATTTTGTCACCCCCTTAGAGGGTAAAACCACATCTAAATGTATAATAAATCGAAAAGGCATGGGAAAGAACGTCTGTCCAAGTGGAGGAGCTCTCAAAATTGATTCGCATAGTTTCAACGCCATCGGGGGTGAGCACCACCTACACTTTTTTAGCTTTGATAAATATTAGCTTATATATTTTTTATAAGGATTTCAACAAAAGAATAGACTTGTTTTAACTACAAAGTCGTCATCTTCAGTGACATTTGAGCTTCAACTAAATTATAACTGTTCTCCGTTATAATTTTTAGAAATTATATTTCTCACGAGTCATGCTCGATTATATTTGCATAACATAATATTAGAAAAACATAAATAAATACAATTACTTTAGATTGATTTCTTATTGGTTATCATGATCTGAAATTTGTAGAATGACAACCTTATCGATAAGTATATTATAACAAAATTATTTATTTTATAAGAAAAATAATTGTACAATATTTGGGGGAAGTAGTCCATTATTTATGAAATAATAGGCTTATAAAACACTTTTTTTAAGCTGAGGTTTCATAAAAATCTGAATAATCTCATATATTAATTTTTTTTAGATAAAAGAACGAAACAGTTTTATTTATTTTAGTACGAAAAGTCCAACTTGTGTAATAAATTTTGATACAATCGGACGTAAATGCGGCTGTTAGAGTGCGAACACATGTACATATACAGGATGATCAACTCAAGAGATTATATTTTACATCACACTTACGGAGCTACGGGCTGTCATGTAAAACAATAAATATGGCTAAAATATCAATAAGTTTTAATTTAAATTAAAGTAATGTATTGAAACACTTTAACTATTGAATGATGACGGAACAGAAATATTACACATGCAATGTTAAATTAAAGCAGTTTTCTAACAATACCAAATAACGGTATATTGATAAATACATTAGATTATAGCAGTTATATGAAATACATTACCTTATTTACATTAAACATAATTGATATTGTTTTTACACATGACTGTCTGTAAAGCCACGTTTACAAAAAAATACCAAAGATCAAAAGTGTCATAAAATAATATGTTCTATGAGAAAATTCAATAAAAATATGGTGTTTTATTTAAAAGATTAAAGATGGCTGCCATATTGAAAAAAAGTGATGATTAAAAATATGGTAACACCGTAATTCTAATGTACGTATAAATTTAAGGAATATTACCAATTTAAAGTTTTTCGAGAAACTGATAGTTTCCAAGATCCCAATGGTGGCCATCTTGAGTTGATCGCTCTGTATACAATGTATATCATTTTAAATGGCACCCCAAACGTATTCTAAGGAGCATGATCTGTGCTCATTGACACCTTCCGACCTTAGGTCTCACTTTAAGAGTCAATGAAACATCTCATTTTGGGTAAGGAAATTCGCTAATAATCGATAATGGTCTTATTGTGTTTAACCTTCCATTAAGATTATCAGAAGCCGAGTGAAAAGGCGTTGTACAGTGTGCAACATATGGAACCTCCATTTTGGTTACGTTTGAACCTATTTAGTGTCTATCGATTTGCCTACCTTTTACGCTGTTCCCCATCTTTAATAGTCTAGCTCAGGACGTAAAAAATACAAATATTTCTAAAGGATTTTTAAAAAGATTTGATATAATATGTTTTTACGAATTAAAGTCCCTCTATAAACAATTACAATTCAACTATATCCTATACATTATAGTTATTTTTTGATTCAGAAAACCTAAAGGTGTGTTGTCTTTTTATACTAAGAATAATTTTAAAGTATTTATTCTATATATATTTTTTAACAAAAAATTCTTAAATTCTTGAAAACTTTTTGGTATAAAGCTACAGCTACAATGATTATGCAATGAAATAGCTAATTATTCTCCTTCATTGTGTCGGCTTGTCAGCGTAAAGCTTCAATTTAATTAAAACGTTTCACCGTATAACAGAACTTTCGGAGTTTGAGAATGAAAGCATTTTTTAAACTAAAGCTTAAAAACTTACATCAATAATTAAGGCTTCTTTTAATTTTGTTGATTAAGTAGACGTATTTCTGGCAAGTAGTGAAACTCTGATGAAACACTAGGTTTTTTTTTCTGTACTGTTTGTGTCAATATAGTAAAATTACATTGTTAGATTGAAAAGATCAGTATTAATTAAAACTAATAATATTATTTTTGCTAAGGTTAATTTTGCCATTGGTTTGGTCTTGTTGCAAGTTGTCTCAATTTTCTACTTTTTTACTTACTATGTTATTTATGTAAGTATTTTCGTACATCTTTCACAACCGTAAGATAAATTATTGTCACAAAAAAATCTATTTTATTCGGGATCTTAGCGGTATCAGGTGGTCTGCAACGCATTACATGAAAATAAGCAACACTAAACTAAATATATTATTTAACTTTTGAAAATTACTTCAAGTATTTGATTTGTAGTGAAAAATTGACAGAGTCAGTACATTAAATATCTGGGTGTAAAGGTAGATTTTAAATCATGCTGGGAAGAACATATCTTAATTAACTAAATAAGGCACTTTTTCTTGTTCTTATTTAGTCGAGAAAGGTCGTTTAAGATCTTTTTTTAGATAAATAATAATATAAATAAAAAATTATATTAATGTTATATAGATTTCTAATTAGAACATTATGTGCCTTTAGTTAGGCATTTGATTGTTGTATCTTTGATGGCATAAAAGGAAATCTGGGTATGCCACAGTCTATTATACAAAAGACGGTTATTGTTCTGTAAGAGAGTGTTATGTAACTAACCAAAAGAAAAAGCAAACCATGTTTTCAGAAATGTTTCCTACAGAAGGCTCCTAAACTCTTTAATGCTTTGCAAAAAAAAATCCTTTTTAGTGCGCCAGTTTAAGTGCAAAGAATTTTTTTTTATATTTAGTTGGACATAGATGCAAGTCTTAACTGAGACCACTCAATATTTTTAAGCGTTTAATGGTGGTAGGAAAACCCTTCTGTTCTTTATACATTTTGTTTAATTAATTCGTGCTGGTAAACCCAAAACCGGATTCCATAGAACGTTACAATTTTTTCTGAAGTTTTTGAAGCTTGCAAAATAGAGTACAGAAGAAAATGTAAGATGATACATAGAATCATTTGTTTGTAAATATTATTGTATTTATTTATAAGTAAAAAATATTATATTATAATCGAGAGTTTTTTTCTTGTCTGTAAGGTTGTGTATCATGTTAGTGCTGTTAAAATATAAATTATGTACAAAGGAATAAATTGCTTTTATCATTTTATAAATTATGTGGCTATATTAATTTAATTCATTCAGAAATAATTAAAGCATATTAGTATTATTTATTAATTATAATCTGGTTTGATATCTATTGACAAGTCTGATCAATGGTGTTTGGTTGAATAGATGTCAGCATTGAATCTAATCAAAAGACATACATATTAATTAACTAGACTATACTTGTCTAACTGTACTAACCAAACTATACTAATTAACAGATCAGCAAACAGGTTGAATGGAGTATTGTAACTTAGTTAATATTTGTCATTTCAGGGATTTCAGCAGTCAGCTAATAAAATTGAGAAACTATTTAAGTACATGGATAAACAATCTATGTAAACAGAAATTATTTTTAATATATTATATGTGTTGTCATATTCCACGTTGTTAATATCTGCGATTATAATTTACATATTCAGAGTAAATATAACAATAATTTAGCAATTTCTAGACTAATGAAAAACATAAACAAATTGATAATCCATAAATTATTATAAATCCTTACTGCTAATCGTTCAATGACTATGTACTACATAGGTCATGCAATTCATTTTAATAAAACTTTTATAACTCAAGCTTTTTAGAACCGGCGGCTTTAACGGAAATGGAAATGTTGGCGTGTGCAAGTATTTAAAAAAAAAAATCGCCAAAAATAGTAAATGAACCCCAATTCAAAAGTGTTTCGTAGCTTTTTGTAGAGAAAGGTTCAAATAATTTATATATGCCAGTAAAAAAATGACAGGTGTAAAATTTACAAAGTTATTAGCTCAAGAAACAAAAAAAGTTCAGTTACGAAAAATCAGTTAGGTCTACATAAAAAGTAGTAAACATTTTTGTAATGTTTTCCATAAATTTTAAAAAGTTTTGTAATTTAGTTCTAAATAGAACTGTATAAAAACATTTATCAATTTAAAATTTCTCATTTTTAAAACACCAGTTTTTATGTTCCAACTACAAGTTTCTCACCTTATTTTTATACAAGAAATTACACTGACAAATGATTTGAATTAATTATAGTTATTGAAATGATTTAATACCTGAAATTAAACTGACAAATTATTCCCTTTATTTATGGTTCATCAGGTGCTCTTAAAACATTAAAAGTAATTTAACAAATTATTTAAATTAGTTAGGATGTTGACACTCTCTTAACATATTGAATAACCCATTCTACATTTTATACAAACACAGCATATTTCTACCTTACTCTGAACACTAATTTCTCCCTTTCAACACCTTGATTCTAACTTTTACAAGGAATGATTGAACCCGCTCAAGTATATAAATATATATAATCCATTACTTATGAACTTGAGTGTTAAGTCATTAATTAACTCAGAATGGTCTGCTTATTAATTAATAATTCTATAATATTTAATTGTTTGGTATATGATTCAATGTTAGTTCTAAACCTCGAAATCTGTCTTACAAAATAATATTTAGTTAAATTCAATTTACTCACATATTAATCTTCTTCCTTTACACAACACCCCTCTCTACAAGATTTTAAATAATAATTACACCCACGCACTCGCACACACTAGTTATCGAATTTCTGTTGATGAATTACTTCCGAACTTTACTTTCACTACCGATTACACGTGTTTGATTTTTGTATGCTATTTTTCCTTTGTTGAATTTTAATATGTCTTTACCCCTTGAAGCACAGTTATTAAAGACATGCGTTATTTCTCTCTTCCTCCCCTCTTTTTCTTTCCACGTCTCGTTGTTTACTCACTATTGGTTGATTTCTGAATTTTGTCACTATTTGATTAGGCCACTCGATTTCCTTTAGGTTGCTTTTATTATGGTTCCACCTGGAAAATATAGTTCATTGTCCTCGGTCGATTAGACGCGTGCTATAATGCTTAGTTTGCGTTTACGTTTGCAGTTTTATTTTTATGTCCCAAGCTATGTTCTGTAAAATTACTTTTGTTGTAAATATTCTTATTGCATTTATTTATTTGTTTTGTTTCTTCTTTATTTTATTTTATTGTAAAGTGGTTGGGGTGAGTTATTAACCCCAACCCTTACAACATAGATCCAAAACCAGGTTACCGCCCTTAGACAGCCTCACTAATAAAGTAAGATATGTACCATGCGAATACGGAAGCGTTATCAATTATACTTTAAAAACGCGATGGCCAAATATAATGTTATTGTTACATACAGAACCACGAACAAAACAGAACTGATTTGGATAGCCAATCCCTTAATAAAAAGAGATGACAAACAACGAACGGGAATTTACTATAAAATACACTTTGAGCTTGACGGGTGAGAAGGAATTTATATTTAAAAAATAAATAAAAAATAACACTATTCTCACTCTTATACGTTTAATTACCAAACGCGTTTCAACGACAAAGTCGTCATCCTCAGTGGTATATGAGCTACAACTTACAGATTATAACTAACGTAATATTTTTTTTGTGATTTGGAAAAATATTCACATTAAGAACAAAGTTTGAATCATCTGTTTGGCGTGTTTAATCAAGGGTATTTGTTTAATAGGAACACAGCTTAAAACAGCAGTAAAATATCTGCAAGAAGAAACACTTCAAAATGTAATGCTAAAACAAGATTTGAAACGGTTGCGCACTGAGAAAGAAAGGGCAACAAAGATGTAACAAAATTACAAGTTACTGAAAAGCAGGTAGATTAAAGAAGAAGAGAAGAATGCAAAAGAACTACTTACAGAACAGGGGAGTTTGATTGAAAAAATAAGAGTTTTGTATGCTTGCAGACTTTGAATTCGATTTAAGGAAAATTGGGTTTTTATAACATTTTGTTGAATAAAATCGTAATTATTTGATACGGTAATTGAAACATTTACTACAAAACCCTTTTACTATGTATTAATTTTAATTGTAAAGTTAACCTCATCATCAAATATTGTAATTTTTTATAATCTTGTTAACAAAATTTGGTCGAAAATTAAAAGTATTACATAAGTTGTCTAGTTTTTATTTTGTGTTACAATGGTTTGTATACGATTAAAGATCCAGTAAATAGTAAGGACCATTAAAGTATACACTTTTTTAAACAACTCAAAAACTATTTTTACAATATACCCAGAACCAAAAACAAATTAAATTATAAATAATGAGGTAAAACAAAATATTTTTGTCAAATTCCAAGTATATGCATAATGCGGAATAGTAAGAGAATTAATAAGCTTCATAACAGATAAATTAATTTTTGTTTAAAACGCAGAACTGCTGCACAGATTTTCTTGAATCATAGCTAAGAAAACTCTCGATTAAGTGACTTTAAAAAAAACTAAATCTAAGTTGGTTCATGCTTTGGGGAGCTACGATGCCACAGACAGATACACAGGTACACAGATGCACAGGTACACAGATACACAGGTACACAGATGCACAGGTACAAAGATACACAGGTACACAGATGCACAGGTAAAATTTATAACACCTCTCTGTTTGCGTCTTTGGTTAACAATTTTAATAATTACTGCAAATAGGAAAATTAGGTTTAATGATGGCGTACCTACTTAATTTCAAGTATGTTTGGATAATAAGATAAAGTACGAATAGTTTTTTTTTACTGCTATTCGTTTCCTTGGTAAATGTATTGTTTAGCTGTCTGGGATTTAAATTATTTTAGCTATTTAGAGTTATGGCAATCGTTAAACTGAATTGTATGTAGGCCTACTCCCTTTAAAATATCCCCGCTAAAGGTCTGGTTGTATTTTCTTCTCCGAAGATATCTGGTGAAAGTGTCATGAATAATTATGATGAAATCAAAATATTTCTAACGAAACTGTTTTTGACGGGTAAAACATGCCATTTATTTAAATGTATAACAAATTATACAAACACATTCTAATAAATTTAATGTGCACACACAATCAAAACACATAAAAAAAAACATTTGTTACACTTTTACATCAAACTTTAATTGGAATAGTAACAGCATTAATTTGCTTTGACTTTTATACACGTGCTCACCCTTTCATCGCATCAAAATCATGTAGTAATACAACTTTACTGTTTTGTCGAAATCAAGAAGTTTAGTGACAAATAAAAAGTCAAATACAAAAGAATGAACATATTATAGAAAAAAGTAGTAAAAAAATGTTATCTTTTAGTAAGTTTCTCTGTATGGGTATGCATAATTTAACATAGTATATTTACACAAAAATATTAAAACTGTAAATCATGACCGTATCTAGAACAGTTTTCACCTTGTCTTCACCGTATGGTGCCATATTAGAAGACACACTTGAATATATTCACCGTATAGTGCAATACAGTAGTTGTTCTTGTTTGTTTATATTGTTACATACGAGAATTTAGAGTAGTTTTAAAGCTAGCTATTCCCAATATTTAGAGTTAACAAATCATATGTAATTATTATTTGTACTGCTGTAACTCGTGTGCAATTAACCATCCTCGTTTAGACCTTTATGGTAGTTTTATTTAAAAATACAATTAAATTAGAAGACTTATTTTTTTGTGTAATTACTGAGAAGCGTCGCTATAAGGGTTTACTTTGGATTTGATTATCAAACTCGGAGAAAGTAATTTTCCAAGTACTTGAGCAAAGCAACAGACAATGTGTTGACAAAGGATGAATTGTAAAATAGAAAATTACAGTTCTGCCCCTACTATCCTGGTAGAACTTTGACTTTATGGTTCAGCTGATTTTGAAAATATAAGCACTCACAAACAAATAATTCGACCACGCATCGGAACAACTGACACAAGTTCACCGAATTTACAAAATTAGGACTAATTATTATGTTTTAAAACCAACTCTTTGGGAAATTGTTCTACATTGAAGACGTTGAATAGCTGGTTAGAGTACTATGCATTTAATTTAATTATTGCTTTCCATCTAAATATTTTAATTTTTTTTCGTTTTTTTGCATTTGCCTTCTTAATTATATTTTAATTCATTCAAAATATTCTAGTAACTCGTTTAAAAATTAGACCATTACATTTAAAGTGTGATGTTAAAATCCTTTTTTATTTATCGAAATCAATTAAAAAATATCGAAAAGATACATTTGACACATATCAAATAAACATTTCTTTCTTTAAGCAGTTTAAAAAAAGATAATGCAAACTTATCTTTACGAAGCCAGCAGAAATAATTAACCTACAATAAATTTAATACTTGTTACATTTTAGAATCATCGTTGCATCAATTACTTTTTCTTTTATTCCTTTACTCTTATCAATCACTTATCATCTTGGTTATATTAGTAAGAAAATAATTCTCTGTATTACTTATAATATTTAAAAACAATCATTCTTATTAATTTCATGACATTTTAATCCATACATGGTATTTAATTATTTCCCATTCACAAACTACCATAGTTTAAAAAAATCATTATAGTCAAAAGAAAATGAAACTAACTTTTCTCTTCAGTTCATGTTTTAAAATAATATTCATCATATATTTTAGTTTTATCCGTAAATTTCCTTTAGAAAAAACATTTTTACAAAATTTTTCAATGCATTGTTGCTCTAATTTAAAACTGTCTGGAAGGTGGCATCAATGGGTGCCTTTTTTCAATGATTTTAGTAGTCCTATTAATTCACTAAAGTCATCTTACAAATATTAACATCTCATAATGAACTTATTATTTACTCCAAAACTTGTATTTATTTTAACCATTCCAAAAACTTGCATAATAAAAGCTAACAAAATTACCTTCGTTACAAAAAAAAAAAAAAAAAATTATATTTTCTTTAAGTATTGAAGAAATATTTAAGAGTTACTTTAATTTATTAAGGTTATTAACATTTACAATAAAAATCAAATTATAAAAAAAATCATTGTAACCACTTCTATCATTTAATTTATTAATTGCCAAATTTACCTACAAGATCTAATTACATGTTATCAAGTAAAAAAAACTTCCATTTAGATTCTACAAGTACTTAAAAGTGTCAAAATCAACTTAAAAACTTACTCTAAATTCCAATAATTCATTTCTCTCCCTTATGAAAAAAACATAGACATAATTGTCTTGTTACAAATTTACTTACCTTTCAGCATTTTCTGTAAAAAAATTCCAATTACATTATTTATTCATTCATAAACACTATTTAAACATTCAGAAAAAATTACCTAATTGCTGCAGACACAAAACATTATAATTTTCATTCATAAGAATTGCTTCCAGTTGTTGCATTTGTTTTGGTAACGAACTTGCCCGAGCGACTTGGTTGAGAAACCACCGAGTTTATCAAATTTGGACCAAATCGGATGTAAAGTACAAAGTACCAACCCTAAAATATCTGACTTACCGTCTTAAATATTCCTATTCGTCGCTAAACGACGACCGTTTCGGCTATTCAGCTATTTTTAAGTATATCAGATTTCCCTTCGTCACTTACATAAACACGTACACATAACTAACACAACGATTACACAACTAATAAATAAATAAAACACATTTACACGCCCGTATTGCTAAAATCGTGTTGAGCGACCACATACGACGCTGTCCTGGGAGTGCGTAATTTTTTAAACAATATGTATTTTCAAAGCCACTGTATAATTTATACATTTTTGAAATATATAAAGTGAATTGGCAGAAGAGAGTTTGGTAATGACACTACTATCTATGGCTATGGCCTCCTACCCTTCATTTTCCTGCCTGAGGTTGTTGCTTTTGAACTCTGGTACCTTGAAATCCATAAAAGAGGAATTATGGAATCTATGATTTATATATTTTCCTATAATCAATATGCTTTAGTGAAGCTGGAACTATTCACCTTTGAATCTAGTCTAATTTATGATTGCTTAAAAGTAGTGAATGAAATTGTTAGAGTTAACCAAATAAATCATAATGAAAATGGTGTTTGTCTAGTGGGCATGAATAATAACGAGGCGGCTGATAGTCTTGCTGGAGTTGGAGCAAAGAAGCTTCTAATTGGCCCAGATCAACTTTGGTAGATTCAAGTGACAGAAATCATATCTGTAGAAATCTAAGTGAAATATGGATGATGAAATGTTAGTCCTTAGGACTTGATTGTTACTCTAGGCGCCTTAAGCATTCATAAATGAGCTTCTGCCTCTTTAAATCGAAAGCTCAAAGGTTTCTATTGATGGGTAGAATCAATTTTTGGCCGATTGTGGTTGTTCTCACTGACTAATTATCACCTAAAGAATGGGATAGTTTTCACAGGACTCCTGAGGATTATGCTCCCTTAGAGTTAAATCGGCTCAACAACTGGTGAGCGAGTGCAGGAGATTCGCAGTATTTGAAAGTGTGATTGTTACGCCTGAAGAGGTTCGTGGTGGGAATTACTGCGACTATCACTAAAGGGAAATCCTTTCAGGTCGCAGAGGTGGGGAAGCTATGGACTCCTTTAACCCAAACAAAAAGACACACTACGAAAGTAAATCTATGGTTTCTAAATAATAAAATATAAAAGGAAAAGTCGAATCTATCCAAATCGACACAATGTAGGTTGAACATTTACAATTTTATAGGTTTTATAGGTGCAATGCTTCTTGCATAATTCCTTTAAGGGTCTTCTATACCTTGCGTAAAACCGCAAAAATATGCACTTCGTACTACCGTGTTTCGGACGCCGTTTTTCAGCCTAAAAAGTTGTGAAACATCTTAAATTGTTCTTAAAGGCAATGTGCTTTTGTCTTATATCTTATAATTGAAAGAAATTGACGGCAACTCCTTTTAATTAACAGTTTAATTTAGTAAAAATTTATTATTTTTAATTCATTTTTTGAGAGTTTTAAGCAATAATTTCCATATTTTAAGCCAACACGTAAAAAATATAAAAACTTCTATATAACTTAAAGTAGTTTCCCAGATTATTAATTTATAAATAGGATCCGAAACACGTTAATACGAATGCATGTTTCAACGATTTTGATGCTTGAATCAAACCTTTTTATTGAAATCATACTGTACACTCGGGAGTTTACTTCAGGGTAAAGAAGAGCCTTAAATATCTCTACTTATAGTGCATATTTATTAGAATAACCAAAACAATTAGTTACAATTTAATCCGGCTCTAAAGTTTATATTCTTAAAGTCCTTACAATAAACATTTAAATGTTATGTCGTGTTACATTATTGTGAAATGTAAAGGCTGCACGAATATACGAGTATTTTTAGATTATTTCATATCAATGACGTAACTGGCTGATATCTTTTTGATTTATTTGTACACGGCAAACAGTTCCACATTCTAATAAAATTTAATCTCAGTTTTTTTTTTTTTAAGAACAGATATTACAAATTATCAGTCTATTTAAACATGAATAACACATCTTAAAAGTTACAAAACTGATTATACCACAATAACGTCTTTAGAGTAAAGTTGTACATTAGCTCTGTGCTCTGGGTTTACCATATTACGTCGAGTATTATTGGCAAGAAATGTAAGTATTTTTAGAATATATATTTGTTTCATTTAATAAACACATAGCGCTGGTAAGTTATGAGTATAGTAGTAGTAAATTAATTGAGTGTTCGATTGTTTTATTACTAAACAAATATTTTGAGTAGAACGTAGATGAAACTTTTATCGTGAAAGGCAAATTGCATAATCAATTTATATCATAAAACTTAATTTGCTAAATTTTTGTCAAATAAAACTTAATTTGTTTGAAAACATCAACGGCGGTTTTCATAAAACATATGCCACACAGTTTAATTAATTTTTTGGATTAAAAATATCTTTTTTTAATAATGTAGGGAAGTTAGAAAAGTAGCTATGGAGGATCATAACTTTTAGATAGTAATGTTTATGTAAAACACATCAGCTGTTTCCATTGTAATGTGGTTACGTAGAACGTAACCTCAAAAATTAAAGTTAAAAATTAACAGATAAAAAATACGAATTCAGTTTACCGCAAAATAAAAATAACAAATAAATAACTTCATTAGTAAAGACTCGAAAATAAATAACAAATGTCATCCATATTGCTGCTATTCCCGAACTGTCGTTCATTTATTTACATCCAGCTCAATTTGAAATATTATCAGCATTTTTATAATGTATCACTAAGTACCTACTTTGTGAGTTTCTTTCAAATCACCTTAAAATGTGAATAAAGTTCATCTAATTTGGATATAACAAATCTAAATAAAAGACCAATAACTTATGCCAATTTAATTGGTATTGCTCATTTCAATATATATTTAAAAATATTATTGACTTGTCGCAAATAGATTTATGTGGAATTATTTTTTTATGATTATTAGTTGCAATTCATTACTTTGGCGAAAGCAATTGTCAATGACAGTACTATAGAACTCCCAGTTTTTTTTCTTTGCATATATGATGAGCACTGTCTCAAAAGAAGGCATTGTCCCGGTTACTCTTGAATTCTTCTTTCAACTTTATCGAATTGGTCAAAATTTACCATAGTAAAATGGTGATGACCATTATAGATTGTGGAATTAGGCGATTATAAATTAACATCTGAAGGATAATTTTAAAATTATTCTTTTAAAATGAAATAAAGTTTTTTTTTATTTTGAAAGTGTGAATTATTTCAAAGGTAGTATTTTTATGAAATTATTTACTTCCTTACGTTGTATTAAACATGTTAATTACTAAACAAACAGTTACCAATATTATGAAATGTGATAATGAAACAATCAAACTAATTTCCTTCATTTCGAACATTTTAGTCAGCTGGCATGGACAAACCTAGTTATGTTGTAAAATATCAAGGGCAATTTAGCAATATTAGGAAAGGTTAGTTGAACAGCCATTTTGCAGGAGAGAATATTTCCAGATCAATATTCAATTACGACCTGCAAGTTTTTTGTATTTGTAAAAGGTCAAGTGTACAAGTAAAATAAATTTTGGTTGGCTCTCTCCAATGCTTTCTCGTTATTATTGTTTCGTTGTGGTTGGTTAGCCACATTAATTTTAGGGGGGGGGGGGGGGGGTGGCAAAATCTAAAATTTCCTGTAAATTTTGACCGGATTTCCCAACTCACCGGGTTGTCCAGAAAATGTTTTAAAATATATCTTTATAATTAATTATCTTTCGTAAGTTATTTTAACTATAATAACCATCAAAATCTTTATATTTATTACAAAACTACTAATATATTTATCAGATTACTGACTTTATAAAAAGGAAATAGTGAAACACACTTTTATAATGGAAATAATAAGTAGTGTAGACATTTCATCAGTGGCAGTCAGTGCTATCGCAGCAACCATAGTTGCAACAAAATTTGCCGGAGCATTAAATAAAAAAATATTAAATAAAATATAAGAATGTTGCCAAATATGTTTTAATTGAACTTTTTACTTACCTTTTTCGAATGTTGACACTTGAGAACAATGATTATATTTTTACAAAAAAAAATAATAAAACAACAACATTGCATCTATGATATCCCCATTTCTTAACTTAAAGTGTATTGGTTTTATATTTTAGTAACTCTTTGAGTAACATGTTGTACTAAACAATATTGGCAGCTTTTGAAATGTCCTCAAATAGAAAATGTCCATACTTTTTTGGTTTTAAAATTATTGGTGTGACGTCCATAGTGTTGTTTTGTAAAATATGTTTTGCAATATTTAAATTCAACAGTATTCAGCATAAATGACTCTAAGTCATGGATTGACTTAAAAAATACATGCAGTCGGTAGTTTAAAATTCCATGTGTGTTTTGTCCTAGTATTTGTATTGGAAAAGTTTGTTCAGTCGGTATTTTGTTATATTTCAGAATGGGACAATTTACACCACCGAAATGGTTGGACGAAGAATTCTTCCTCTACGCTCTTACTGGTACTTCTGGGAAATCAGTTTTTGAAATAAATAGTTTTGAAATAGCTCCTGCTCTAGGTGTGATGGTAAACTTTGCCAGTGAAGTTTATAGATCCAAAATAAAATACAAAGAAAAGGAAAACAACAATACTAAACAAAAGACTTTTTTTGTTAAAGCACCGATCAAAAATGGGCCAATAGTAGAATTGGTAAGGGAAGAAGACTTTATTGAAAGGGAACTGAAAATGTATTACGTGTTATGTGTTAAAGTCTCTTGCTTACTTTCACGCGGTGTCCGTAGTTTTAAACACACATAACCATACATTTGTAAAAACCCTAGGAGAACCAAAGTTGTTCAAAACGGACTCGTCAAATTTTAGCATTTATTTTAAAGAAAAGAGCAAAGACTTTGAAAACGTTGTTAAAAACTGGAAAGCTTTTGAAAGGTTTAGTGACATGTGTAGACAATACAATGGGACCAGTTTAGATGATGTAAGAAAGATATAAGCCAGAAGAAAATATTCGAACGTAATGAACCATGGAGACGCTTGGACCAACAATATTATGTTTAAGTAAGACCAAGCCGCGAAAATTGTAAATGTTAAACTAATTGATTTCCAAATCTCGACTTACGGATCATTAGGAATCGATTTGCAGCATTTTATTTAGGCCAGTATTCAACCTTCAGTTCGCGACCATCGGTTACCGGAGTTGTACAACTTGTACCTGGAGACGTTAAATTATTGTTTGGGAAAGTTCGGATGTGATGAAAGAATGAACCTAGAACAGTTTGAAGAGGAAATGGATTTCTGTTTATTTTATATTTACTATGGTATAGTTGTCTGTCTGTATATTATGGCGTCTGGTCTGTATAAGGCCACAGAAGTGGTTGAAGACCGCGGAGGACGAAGCCTCACTGTATATGATGATGAATGGTATAGAAAGAATGTTGAACAAGCCCTACTGTTTTCAGAAAGTAAAGATTTTTTTGGGAAATCAGGCGAATTAAACACATAAAAAAGAGTGTGGAATTTTTAATGTCTAAAGAAAATACAGAACTAATGATTTGTGTTGATTATTACAGTAGTTTAAAGTTTATAATTTACTTATACTAACTTAATTAATATTTCTTTTACAAACACCTTTTCATGGAACGCATTTTGTAATTATGTAACAAAAAGAACAATTGAATTGCAAAATTAGCCTTAAATAATGTTTCTCATCTTCTTGTCACTGACTGAAAATGGATGTCCTTCAGCCGTCTTCTTTTAAATTCTAATGCAAGGTTTCTTAAAGTTAGACCATCCTTTCCTATATTTAGTTAAACAATGTTTTAATAGAGACGTGACAAGATAATCTGTAGTTGGAAAATTATAGTATACATTTTGGAGACATGTGTCCTGAATTCTATTGAAAGTAAGCTTGGTTGACGTTAAATAATATAAGTACTGTAATTACATTTGTATATTAGTACAGGTTTATTGGATTCATATACAGTCAATACTGTGTGCTTCCAAAAACTGAAGAACAAGCCAGATTTTCAAAGTAACTTTATTTGTATAATTGAAATAGTATAAAAACGTTAAACGACTTGTAAAAACTAATAGTTATACCAATAAATAAGTCGTTATACATGTTTAGCTTTTTAAAGATGCTTTGAAAATGCCGTATGAGTTTTTTTTAACTATACAACACTTGTTATCATATTTTGAGCCAGGGTTTTTTAATTTATGGCAAGAATCAGAACTCAAATATAATTATATTGTGTTAATTTTAAGAGTTGCACTATTTGTGTAAGTATAAAACATACGTTCACCTATTGAATGAATATAAAGATATTAATAATTTGGTAAGACTCTCATTTACTTTCCAGTTTCAGTTACTAAACAGTTCCACTATTTAAAATATAGAAAGTATTTTACAAGATTTGTTTGCACACTTTGGCTACTTATAACTTATGTAACTGGCTTATTGGAAGACGCTCGGAGTTGAACACTTACAATAAACACTTACCTCCTGTACAAGCAGGTTTTGAAGCCAATATGGGAATATGGCATCCAGTTGTGTGGTTGTGCCAAACCTTCAAACAGAATCATCATCCAAGTGTTTCAAATCAAAGTACTTAGGGGCATAGTGAATGGTTTATCAGAAACTCAGATCTACACAGAGACTTGAATGTCAACACGGTTGACGAAGAAATGAAGAAGCATGCAAGACGACACCATGGGCGCCTTCGGGGACACCCGAACACAGGGATCCTGAGGATGTTAGATGTACCCAGTCCGCTCTTCGTAGACTCAAGAGGACCAAGCCAGCTGACTTGATTTTTTAAGTTAAAATGTCATTTTATGGGAACATCCATTGGTCTGTTACCCATCACACTGTGACTATAATTGTAACATTATGTGAATAAAAAAAAATAAAAAAAAACTTTGGCAAACATAAACTATACAAATAATTTTGTATGTGATTTTTCTTCATTCAATAAATTTAAATTGTGAACTGAACCGCTCAGAAATATTTCAAACAACTATAATTGACTAGATGTAGAAAATATAATAAATACGTCTTGTGGAACAACTTTTACTTGTTTACACATCATATATTTACATATTTTTAAATTATTGTAAACGGTTACAGAGACATTATTAATGCAACGAAGTTAAGAGCTGTTACCCAGTGAAACTTTTTAATAAAATCGAAAAATTACGCTGACCAAACGTCACAATAAAGACGATTAATCAAATTCATGTTTTATAATAGTTTTCAACTTTGCCAAAAATATGTCTATTTGAATTCAACAAAAGTTGAGTTCAACAAGAGTGTGATACGTCACATCAAGAATTGCGTTGCTTTGCTTTTGATTCAAATCAACTGTTAGGTCTGTTTTAGGGCTGGGAGTGAATTCACGTATTTTTACAATTTTCAATCCTTAGAATCAATATTTTGCAAAATCCTTTCCTAGTACACTTCTACATAGTGGTATGAAGGTACTCTAAAAACTTTAAATCTCTAGTTATCATAGTGTTGGCTGTACGTTGATTATGAATCAGTCAGTCAAGACTTCTTCTTTAACATAAACACAGATTGATCGATTTCCCCCAGTTATTTCTACTGAACCTACAAAATTATTCGATTGTTGCTTTTAATTTATCATAATTCGGTGATTATGGTACCAACACTTTTTTTATATAGTGGATCTCAAAATTTTTAATCCGCCGATTTTTTTATTTTATATGAATATTATTTATCTAATTAGAAATATAAATGAACAGTTACGGTTTTGTTAATAAAAAATCTTTGGAATAAATAGGGTTTAAATTATTTTTTGTAAATATCAGTATTTTTCTAGCAAACTTGATTGCTCAATTTTCATAAAATGTTATATATCAGTTAAAATTATCTATACTTACAAGTTAAATTCATTTAAATATGATAATACCAAGAAAAAGATATATATAAGGTTAGTAAATATTAAATGAAATAATTTTTCTTACCTAATACATAGTCTTAATAAGCAGAAACACATTTAATTAGCGAAATGAGGATAACAAAGAACTTGAGGGAATGAAAGTAGCAGAAAATAGAAAATGTGATTTACTGAGTAATCTAACTGATTAGTGCTGCTACCTATAACCTTCTGAATGTAACAGTTCGACCGAAAACTGGTAGCGCATGTTTGCTATTGGAAAAATAATGATACAGAAATAAGCTGATCAAATGTTGCCTTCGTGGACGAATTGGTTAATTAGCTTTTTCCGTTCTTCAGATTTAATTTTTAAAACTAGTTTGAGTTTTAATAAAGCATTTGTTAAAGAAAATATGAATAACCCGTTTCACTTCACTAAATGTCAACTTTTCAATAATAATTATTGTATACTCATTTTGTAAAGAGTGTTTCAAAACCATTTATATACATTTTGATCCGATATATTAATTAAATAACACATTTAGATACGTGATACTTTTGTTGTTTTAAATTTTAAGCTTATTAGTGTTCAAAATTACCAATGTTAACTGCAATACACCTACGATAACGGACGGGTTAATACAGAAAGGCGAGCTAATTATATATACTGTATCTAAAGAGATCACATCGAAAGCAATTTTGATTTGCCGTTTCAGCAGATCCATTTACCATGTTTTTGTAATGTACACAGTGTGTTTTAAAACACCCCAAAAGGCTCTTGACATGGGTGTTAAAAGTGTGAAGATAACGCCATGTACTCTGAAGCACATCCTCTATAAACACATTTCTTTGCCTTATACATATACAATGCTGAGGAAATGGGTTTTCAGGAAGACCCCTAACGTCCGCTAATGGTAGTGCCACGGAGTCCTATCATGTCAGTACACTTCTTCACCATCATAAAAGTTCTGTAAAGCAGGAATAATCTTGTTATGTAGCATTTGTAAATAAGCTTCACCGGTGACTGTTCACTCAATGAAAAACTTTGCCCCTTGAAGATAGACCACACCATACTGTTTGGCCTGGTAAAACTATTTTCTATTGCGATTGGACGAAAGTCGAAAAAAATTTGAACAATTATCGGGCAGTTGAAAAAAACCCAAAGGAAAATCAGGCGACGATCAATAATTTATAACACGTCAATAACATTGCTAATAACATTTCTTTATTTCCTATAGAAACAACCAGTTTTAACATTTTTGTTAAAAAAATTGTCATTAGAAATGTTACTAACATTTCGCTATTGACTGGTGTAAATGGTAGACGTAAAAGGAGATTTTTTCGTTATGCCTGTAAAAATAGTTATGGCTGTTAAAATTGTGTCATTGTGTTTAAAGGTTGTTTCATCTGACCATAACTATTGAATCAATAAACCTTGCATATGCTAAACACATGACGCAAAACCATTCACAAAATTATACTTTCATGTCTGGATGGTTTAAATTAAATGCATGTAGAAGTTATGGGATTTATGGACTCCACTTATTAGCTTTTATAATTCTTTAAGTACTATATTTTTAATTGCAGTCTAGCGAAAGCGTTGTATGAGAGATTTGTTTGAGAACTGTGTTACCACATCGACGTTTCCATTACTCGGTTTTATCCTTCCAGACCGCTTCTTGCTCACATTTCTCACTGTCCATTAGCTTCAGTCTTGTCACGAATCGTTGACATTGTTACTATTGTCGGAGGTTGTGTTCAAAATAAAATTTTCCAACGTCTTTGAACCTCTTGAACATTCATAGTAACACTTCAAAAACAATTACTTTGAACTTGACAAAAAATATTACATACGTAATTAAGGAAATAATAACACTGAGTTACATTGTTCAATAATTCGATCAAACAGCTGAGCCGCTGATGTGCGTTGAGCGAATTTCCAAAGTTAATTGTTTATTTGTTTTAGGATTTCAAAACTAATTTGGATATTATTCTACAAATGAAGCCTGTGTGTACGAAATATATTAGTAGAATTTATTTGCACTTTGACCTCCAGCCCTAAAGAATTATTCCGCTAGCATCGAAAACAATCGTTTAAGAGTTTGATCTTCTGGCCTTATATTACGAACTGGGCTTTGCGAGTTTGCATCCCAGGCGTCATCCTCAGATCAGAAGCTGCCTTCAAGGTAAATCCACCACATGGATTTGAAAAGCATGTTTTATGTTATTTTTCGTTTAATCGATGTTGGTAAAACCAGACGGACCGTGTAAAAAACAAAATAACCGTGCTAAGAGGTGAAGAGGTGATAACAAATACTAAAAACTATAAATATACATTTTTATAATTTTCTTAAAGCTAGAGAGTTGCAATTTTTAATATTTATTTCTTACAAGATACGTATAACAAATTAACAAGTTTTACATTTTGTCAGGTTCTGCTAAGTAGTGAAAATTTAATAACAACCCCTAAAACTATAAACGTTATTGAAAAGATCGTAAAAGCTAGATTAGTAAAATTTCTGAATTCAAATAATTTTTTAGGCTTGAAACAATTTGGTTTTGTTGAAAAGAAATCTACAGAAGATGCACTTTTAGATTTTTGTTCCAATGTTTACTTCGGTTTAAATTCAAAATCTCAAGTTGCTGGCCTTTTCATTGACACATTACCAAGGAGTTTGATTCGGTAAATCATAAAATTCTCATTTCTCGTTTAAGCGAGGATGGTATTAGAGGAATTGCCTTGGAATGGTTCACGAGTTATTTATCGGAAAGGAATCAGTGTGTTCGAATTAAACAAAGTACTAGTGATGTTTTACCTATAGCATATGGTGTTCCCCAAGGCTCAGTCCTTGGGCCAATTTTTTTAATTATATACATAAATAAATTATTTTTATGTAATTTCAAGGTTCACTCTCTTGTTTTGCGGATGATACTGCCTTGTGTTATACAAGTCAGAATGATCAGAATTTATTTAGTAACATGGAACATGATTTAGATAAACTTAAAGTTTGGTTTACACTCAATAAAATAGCCTTGAGTTCTAAAACAAAATATATTAGATTTTATTTTAAAAATAAGGACAATATAAATAGATTGTTTTATTTCAAATGTAAAAAATGTCTAAATAATGTTAGGAATGTAACATGTAAAGATTGTGTTTTGATTGAAGAAGTAAAAAGTTTAAAGTATCTAGGTTTAGTTTTAGATCATAATTATACTTGGAAACTACAAGTACAATCTGAAAAAAAAGTATGTATGTATGGCTTTAAGAAAATTATTTATGCTTAATTATGTATGTCCTATATCTGTACTACGATCAATTTATTTTGCTATTATTAACAGTAAAATACAGTATGGATTGAGTTGCTGGGGAGGTGTTACCCCACTATTGTTAATCCAATAATAATTGCCCAAAAAGCTATAATAAGACAAATTTTTAAACTAAGAAGAACTGAAAACATTCTTTTCCCTATTTTAAAAAACTTGAAATATTACCTTTAAGACATCTTTATATTTTTCGAGTTTTGCGTTGGTTTTTTGTGAGAGGTGGCCAGTATATATCAAATTCATACGTTCACTCTGTGAGGCTTAAGTCATTAAATAGAGTTACACTAAATCGGCCAAATTTTGAAGCTTTTAAAAAATTTTACTTTTACGTAGTTTATAAAATATTTAATAAAATTCCGATGCATATCAGCAGTACCACCAGTCTTGCAGGGTTTTCTAAAGAGTTAAAACAATGGCTCTTTACATTTAATATGGACCAGGTTGAGGAATATTTTTCCAAGTAAAGAATAAAACTTAATTTATTTGTTATAGTGAATTTTATTGTAATTATAAATATTGTGTGAGCACTTGCCTTCTGCAATTTTATTTTATTTATTAGTTTTAAAATAATGAAAGTACCTCAACGCAGCTTAGGCTAATGAGGTATTTGCCATATCAATTTAATGATGAATCCTTATAGTTTTTTTGTGTAGTTTTTTTATCTAAATTTTGTAATAATTATTGTGTTTCTTTTTTCATGTTCATGTTTGAGGATATTTAAAATATTTTAGTTAAAAAAAAAAGATTGTACAAGGTTCGTAAATTTGGTTTGTAAAAAAAGATTCTGGCAAATAAATATATGTCTAAAAATATTTCTATAATACATTTTTACCGCCTACTAAAGTGACATTTGGTACACATATTGGTCATAGGCGTTAGTGTCGCACAAAGAAAGGATTTTAAAATATTTGGTCATTAAGGGTTGAAACAACCCCCAAAACAATAAATATAAATGTTTATACCTTCCTTAAAGCTAGAGAGCTGGCATTTTGTACATTTATTATTTACAAGATAGACAGGAAAAGTAAACCGGTTTTACATTTTGTCACGTTCTGCTAAGGGGTGAAAATTTAATAACAACCAATAAAACTAAAGGCTAAATATTAATTATTACCATGAAATTTGTACGCGTTTTTCTCATAAGTGCTAGAGGTGCACTAAGAAAGAATTTTAAAATATTTGCCCTTTAAGGGATGAAACAACCCTTAAAACAATAAAACAAATTCTTAAAACTAGAGTGCTGTAATTCTGTACATTTATTTAATACAAGATTCATATAAAACATAAACCACTTTACATAAACATTTTGTCACTTTCTGTTAAGGGGTAAAAATGTGATAAAAATCCTAAAAACAATAAATAGTAATTCTACTAACTCCCCACGTATAAAAAGAGCTGAAATTTGGCAAATATTAATATTTAGTGCTGTATAGTAAAGAAATAATAAAATATGCAATTTGAATAGTTGCCCCTACTGAGTGAAATGGGGTGAAGTCCTTTTACAATAAAAATAAATTCGTATTCTTACCATGAAGCTAAAGAGCTGTTGATTGCCACATTTGTTTCATAAGATGACAATTGAAAGATTAATGCACTAGCATTTCGATTATTTTCGTCTAAGGGTGAAAAAATACTCTTTAAACAATAAATAATAATTTTCATACTTTAAATGGTACTAAGAAAAATCGAAAAAACTCATTTTTTTACCTGTGACCAGAGGCGTAGCCAGTGGGATATCGGGATGTATCCCCCCCGAAATTCAAGGATATAAAATATAAACAAAAACCAAATAAACCAGTTAAAGAAATAGAAACAATAACTCTTAAGGGTGTGCTGTAGTGCCGGTCATCTTGGATTTTTATCCCATAAGAGCAATGTTAATTTCAAACAATTTATTTCGTTTATATTTTAACATATTTTTTTTTTGCAAGATCTCATTTTAAGCACAGTCAAATTACGAATCCGTTTTACTTTTTAATTAAATTTGTTTTATTTGTCACGTAATTGACATTTTTGGAGCACCAAGTTTGAACTTTTTCTTTACACAATAAACAATTTATAATTAAAAGTGAAACGCAAGCCGGATCCGCAATTTTATAAAGAATATTCAGTTTTTTTATTCAGCACTCAATTACAAAAGATGGATTTATAAAATGGTTTTAAATGAGGCAATGTCAAAGCGCTCAGCAGCAAGAAATTGCACTGTTTAGACACGCCTATAGAGTGAAGCGCTAGCGTCACCGGCTGCTTTCTTGTTTACTGGAGCAGACTTTTAACTGGTTAGCGACTTAATTAAGTATATTAAATGTACAAAAACTCGTCCCACTAGGTAATTATTAATATGTGGGCGAATATGAAGTGATGTTTTTGTTTAGTTAGAAAGGGCAAAGAGGGAAATTAGACAACGTGCGTATTAGTAGTTTCCCGTATACACAGCGAAATAGAAGTAATCCCTGATAGTGTCTTGGATATCATGACAAAGAAGCCCAGAAAGCTTAAAATCAGCCTTTAGTACATAATCATAAGATTATTTTGTATTTTTATTGTAGTTTTTTTTTAGTATTATTAAAATATGAACTGTAATTTCAAAAGAGCCTCTTTTAATTTTTTTACAATATGAAAATGTTTTTGTAATTCTGAACAAATAAATATTGTTGCATCTTTACAGGAAAGATTTGTTAAGTGTTTAAAGTTATTGGAAAAAGAAGAAAGATTTAAAAGAATATGTTATTTATTCTTAGGTATTATTGTATTATCCTTATTATATTTTCTAATTCTGTATCTTTTGGTGCCCCTACATCTATGGCAAATGCAGTGTTAATATTATCACATATGCCCAAAAACATTTTAGTTACCCCATAAAATTAAAAAATTGTACATAAAATTACCCCCAAAAAACTGCTATTTTAACCGTAAACATTCTAAACCTGTACCTCTTGGTAGACAGCAAACAAAATTACCCTATCCCACCCCCAGGTTTTTATTTGTTTTTTGCTACGCCACTGCCTATGACTAAGTTACTTGCGGTAAAATTGGGGTTACTAACCCTATATATATAAAATAATTTCTATTAATATATATAAAGATAGATAGCTGAAATTTGGTACATGTTATTCATATGATATAAAAAAGAAAAGCCATTTGCATCTCAATTATTTATATCTTACTTACCAAGGGATAAAATTTGACAATTACGCCTTTATATAGTCATTACTTTAGTAAAATGTACTCAGAAATATAACATTTCGTAAAAAATATTTTAGATAAAATGCAGGTTTTAGACGTAAAATGTCTGCCTCAAACTGGCAGAAATCATTACTTTTTGGCCTCACTGTCTCATAGCTGATCATATATTTAATACTAAATTGGACACATAGATTTAATTGGACGAAACTCTCTATAAGTTTTGGATCAATTAACTTTCTATATTTACCCGATATTTCCATCATTCATTTATTCATATCTGCGAGCGAAGCAGCTGGTATTTCTGCTACAATATTAAGCCTATTTTGAAACTGTAATGCCCAGCATTTTTTAATACAATTAGAGCATTTTTGAGTATAACTATGATATTTTGAGTACAAATATTACAATTTAAATATAAAGAATAAAAACGGGACTAAGAGTTAACTTCACGGAATTATTATAAAGAACGAAACCTTGACACGTGTAACAAATTGCACACGGCCCGAGAGATAGAAATAGATCAGATGATCAACTCATCGGTGATAACTGGTACAAGGACATTAATTAACGTCTGATTTTTCCTTGGCAACAACGCTAGGATCACGCACGTTATGCGAAACTTCTCTAAATACGTCATTCCTAGTAAGGCCTATGATGGAACCCTAGGGCGGTTCCCTCGGCCTATATAACCCGACTTAAGACAGGGCGGAGCAGTGTAGTACAGCAGTAGTTCAGTAGCAGCCACTCATCCAGATAGCTCATCACCTCAGTCGATTACTTAGTCTCCAGAGACTACCATCATGAAACGTGCTGGTAAGTAGAGAATTGTTTAGAGATCGGACTTAGTAGGAAAATGATATTCTTGTCAAGCTTGGTAACAAATTGAGTAATGAATTAAAATAATTAAATAACTTTTGTAATGAAAGAGTAGTTGAACTCTAACATTAAAGTCATGTTAAACTTAAATTGATGCTGTACTTAAATTGTTAATAAGACCTTAAGTCAGGAAAAGACGCTCTATACTTTAAAGTAAATAAATTTTTCTTTGTTTTAGTGAAATCTGTTAGTTTAATAATTTACCTATACTTCCTAGCTGGCTTACTCCATTCAACCTTTCAATAAATTGAACATCTTCTCTTACCAGTACTAATTAATGTGAAGCCTTGCCGATCACTCGGTCAGGTATTACAAAACATTATTGTGGAATATATAACCCCCAAGGTCAGTCTTTAAAAGTAAGATTGGCGTACATTTAAGGAATGACTGTTTATCTCGTGGCCAACTGTACGTCACGTGTTTTCGAGTAATATCTCCTGATAACCTGGTAATTCTGCAGCCAGAGAGACAAATGATGAATGTTGTCTACAAAGAAGTATTAGCAAAATAAACATAATCTATATGCTAAACAAAATGCTATAACTAAATTCAGTTTGGATTTACCTATAGTAAGGGTTACCTTCTAAATATAAAATGTTTAAAGAGGAAAGCTGTTTAAAACTATAATGATCTATGCATTCGCATTTTAAAGGCGTATCTGGGGATCTGCAACATCCATCTAAGACTGTGATTTACCAATCTGTAGATTTAGTGGTTGAAAAAGAAGACGCTCTTCACTCTGAATTATTTATCTTATAATTGATTGATTTTATTCAGCTCACATACCGTGACGAAGACGATTGACGGGCAGCCAGTGAGAAATAAATACCAAACGAAAATACATGTAATAACTCACTTTCGCGAAATAAAAGATAAATGCCAATGAAAGAAAAATATTACAAGTATGTAACAAGTGATGCAAAAAAGCGCAGCACTGGTATTCACCTAGTCATATTATAAATGGCTGATTCGAACCAAAAACTTAATACCATTCTAGGATGAGCCTATATCAAACCAAAACAGGTTGTTTGAATTAATTTTTATTCATCACCATACCAAAAATATGTTAAGTAAAACAATCAGAAAACGACTGTTATTATAGGGTTATGCAAATTTGCAACGTCCCTCAGATGGATCAATATGTGAAACTACAAAAATATTTGAATTAATATTTTGTGTAATAAATTGTTCCTTATTGAAGCACTTGTTTACATAACTTAACTTATGTCAATTTAATCTTACAAACTTAAACCATATATGTAAGCATAACTCTCTTCCCTAGAGATTATGCAAATGGTAACCAAACACTCAGAACTAAACAATATAACATATCGCTGCAAATCCAGGTCACATCCTAACCTCAAAACATAACACTGTACTAATAAAGATAAGGAAGTGTCTTTGTGTTTAAATTTAAAGTTTTGTTTTAACTCTAACAAACATAAACTTTTAAATATAACGCTCCCAAGAGATCGCTTTGTCTGACAAGATCATTTTAATCAAATATGCAATCATTTCAAATAAGCTCCTTTATCACTCAGGGCCGTTTAAAGATAATCGGGGCCCGTGGTGGTAACCTACTGTCAAACTGCCCCTAATATAAACATATTTATTTTGCTTGTTATGTACATGTTTGATTTGTAATATTGAAAAGTAAAATGTAACATTATTTTAATATCACTAATATTTTGTTGAATTATTTATTTTTGTGGTTCTACTGTGAAGTAATTTCTTGATTACACAGATTAAATGTTGGACATATCATAAAGTTAGCCATATGTTTATATTCCGATGTTGTTCCAAATACCAGAATCTGTATAGGTGCCTCGTTAATGTTGTACACATACAAAGCTAGGTTATACTTGACAATAATACAACCTTGGCCCGTCTTGCTACTTCTTGTGGTGATTTTCTGACTATATGTTTTGGAGTCGTAACTCCATCATCTGCTCCTATGCACTCAAAATATATCGCATCTTAATGTAATTGGTAATGAAATGATGGTTAGACGCCTTGTTTAGTACGCACGACACTCGTCGAACCATATCCCGGTTGACTTCTACCCTACTGTAGAAGCAATACACACTTGCACAAAAGGTATGTTAATAATAATGCTACTGAGGAATATGACATGTATAAAGCATTCAATCGAACAGCGGACGCCATATTAAATGACCAACTAACTGTCATTCATTTACCACAATTTGTACGATACTGCTATTGATTGCTTAAAAAATAAACCATCGGTAGGCCCCCTTTTGCTTTATACCGTCAGTACCTTATCGATCAGATTAAGATGTGCATATATTTTAATTTATGTATTAGTGACAGTCTAATGTGTATATGTTTAACATTTTTATTTCAATGTACGACCTGTGAGTAGGACCATTAATTGTGTATTCGGAGTAAATAGGACCAGATGTTGGAGTTACGGCACCGAAACATGTAGTCAGATAATCAAACAAGCAGTCATAAGACAGACCTTACTAACGTAATATTATCTATATAACTAAAAATAAAATGATGTTTGTTGGAAAACGCATCACTTGAGAACGGCTGAACCAATTTGGCTTTTTTTGTTTTAAAATGTTCGTAATAGTGCAAACAATTGTTTTATGGAAAGAATAATTTGAAAAGTTTCCCGGAAAGTTTTCAAATTCGGGAAAACCGATCATCGTTTCTATGAACTCAAGACCATAACTCACAAAAACATCTGTTCTGATAAAATGCTTAGCAACTCATGTTTGTTTACATTCATTACCACAGCAGCTTTACATAATTATTTATAATCAGTTTATTATTCTTTATCACCTACAAACAAGCTTTTTTAGGTTGGATTGACAAACTAAAATAAAAAACAACTAAAAATGCTTACAATATTATAATTCAATTCAAACAGTTGTTACATGTTATAAATAAAACAGATGATTTGGATAAAAGCTAACCATAATTTTGGATTAGTTGTATACATAAATAATCAATACATTTACTTTTTCTATATTCTCAAAACTAGTGAACCAATTACAGTAAAAACTTCACATTTTCCACATATTAATACCACGATTGTTCAGAGAATATGGTAACTACAATTAAAGATATTAAAATGGGTTGCTAACCCTGTACAATAAAAATAAATAGCACTAACTTGCTGTAAACTATAAATCTAAATTTGTGTAGTATTATTCTTAAGTGGCATAAACACCATTTGCAATTTGATTACTTAAATCAATCTAATCAAATGGAATAATTACTCTTAAAAATAAATCAAGAAATAGAGAAGCATTTCCGGGTCCACTATTCATCAAAAATTGACAATGAATAGTTACCACAATCATATAGTATAGGTTGTACTTGCTTTTCTATGTTTTTTTGTATTAGTTTGACCAATTGTTTTATAACTAGGAACTTTCACAACTTTCCTATAAATTGAAAACCCTCTTACACCTTTTTGTATCAATAATTATTGAACAACGAAATATTATTATTAATTAGATTGTTAAGTCACACAGAAATTATATAAGTAAAAATTGTACACTTTTACACAAAAAAAAATATGTTGATTTTATAGGATACGTTCAGGTTCCACACAGCGTCAATGTGCTAAAAATCGAGTAACGATGCGCACACGTTTGTACTTTTCAACTTCCGCTCGAGATATTTTGAATTCATAAATAATAATATGCGGCCATTCAATGAACAAAATTGTTGGCATTCCGCATTGATGACAATTAAATTGCAATAAAATTCGTAAACATTTCGAAAACTAAATAAGCATTTATTTTCAGAAAATTGTATTATATAACATAATTTTTAGATACATCTTCAGGTTTTACGTAATTTTCTGAAAAAACCGGGCCACTTTTATAACTCCTGACTAAACAAAATAACAACCCATTAGCTTAAGGCCTGCATGTAAGTCGCCTAAAATAAAGGAATTACTAAATACGAACCCAAGCCATAGTCATATTATTTTTAAACATACAAAGATAAAACAATAATCTAATAGATTTTAATAGTATCTACTAAAATTGAGTTTTACATGGTACACAATTGGTTTTGTTTATTGGTTCTATGAATTGGGTACTTGTGTTATTCCTATATATTCCAGAAGTTTGGGAGATAATACATCGGTATTCTGTATATTTATTTGTCTTCGTTTAATCATCAGATTTGTTTGTTTTTAAAGTAGTTTTTTTATGAGTTGGGAGGGTTTTCTTGACTTTAAAACAAATATTTTACTAATTAGACCTACCCTTCGACTGAATAACTTAATGCACAATTATTCTAAAATTGAATATATTAATTTAGAACTCTAAACTCATGGAAAAAAACATTGCCTACTATGGTGAATCTTTATTAGTGAATTTCCATTGGAAAGATGAGCAATTGCAGTAACTCTTTTAGTGGCACCAAAGGTCAGTTGGTTAATGAGCACCGATCATGGTCTCATGAACACGTTTTAGGGTGTCGTTAAAAATGATACAAACACACACATATATATATATATATTTGTTTGCCTTCTAACGATCTCACTTTACGGCAAATTTGGTAATTATTGTATACATAAGTTGATTTTCTAAGTAAATTCTGAGTATATTTCATACTCCTATGGTGCTATTTATAAGTGTCACGGCGGGGGGGGGGGGGCAAGTGCCGCCCCAACATTGTACAGTATATAAATTTAACATAGCTTATGTTTGTGGCGAATACACAAATAATTTAATGTCTAGTTTTTCGTTAAGTTCTTCCTCTTTTTATAAGTCGTTTATGACAAGATGTATTAAATACGTTGTTTATTTTACCTTATTCAGGTTAACGTTAAAATTAATTTCCAATTTAATCGTTATTACATTTAATTGTTATGAGACATCATTTGGATAAACTGATGGACTGAATGAAGTAGTCTACGCCATTTTATTTTTAAACTCGTTGAAGGTTTATAATCCTGTGCGTCACCCCCTCCTCGGCCTCCCAGCCGTTTCACTCCGCAGTCCGTAAACTAGTTTACAAAAAATGATACACATAATTGATTTTAACTGTCACTCCATAAATGCAATTAGTATTTTTGCATAGTAAACTAATTTTATTTCAACTGAACGATTTATTAAAATTTACTCATTTGAAATATTTTGAATCAAGACAACTGCAAGGAAGTGAGCCTTGGAATGTCTCAATCCTAATTTTAAATGCAATGTTCGTAAGGGAAATCTAACATAACACGATTTTTCGGGTTGTAATAAACTGGTCTGACAGTCAAAGGTATTTTTGTTGTCGTACTGCCGAAGGGCGGTAGGCAGGTAGAGGTGGGACAAGGTGTCTGGAGCTACAAGGTATGCTCGATCTCCAGATTTTACGGACAACGAGATTGAGGTTGATGACGTCACGCCGTGACCCCCGTCGACATTGTTCGATTCGAGCGCACGTACTCAACAATGCGATCAACTAAAATTGCTTAGTTTTTTGGTTCAAACTAAAACTGCTATAAAAATTAGATAACATATTACAAAATAGTTTATTCTTACTCAAAATTTAACGTTAGACCACGAAGACTCTAACTGTGTAAGTATGAATGTTTTAAACAAATTTTAACTATGTATTTTATATTAATAAACTTTCTTATGTTATGGTTGTGTAGTCGAAAATATAAATTGCTGCAGGAAAAATATAGGCAATAGTTCAAATTTTAATAATATTTGATTGTTGTTCAACTAGGGCCATTAGTTATTTTTGGACAGCAAGTTTTTTACGATGATGTTTTAAACTAGCGCTAGCGTTTCAGAACCCGCCGCGCCGGGCGGCTCTGTTGCTAGTGACGAAAGCTGAATTATATTGTTATTATCTGTCGAAAAAAAACCTTAATCTAAATAATATTCATTGTAACAATATACGATATAAGACCTTAATGTTAATTGTAAACTATTGGTAAAAATAAAGTGGTAATACATTAATAGCACAGTAATCAATCTAAATTATTTGAATTTTTCATTAACACATACTAATTTCACTCAACTAACATTACTTTGTTGTAATTACATTGCAGCAAAGAACCTCCAAAATGTAACTTTTAATTCATTTATGCCATTATTGTGTAGCATTTTTGGTTGCAAAAATAATGCAGAAACCATTATACTTAGATGTAGTTGAACAAACAAATCATAGAAAATAATTATTAGCTCAGGAATTTTTGTATGAAATATATTTTATTGGATAAATCATTGACAAGTATTTAATATAACCTTTTACGTTTTTTCTTTAGCTTTTAATTTTGTTATAATATTGACGTATTTACAGTAGAGATAATGTATTTATATACTGTAATTTCAGGTTGGGTGGCGAAGAAATATGGTTTTCTAGGAGAATACACTCACAAGACATGTGACGACCCTAACTCTTCATGGATTAGGCATTTGTCTCAGGGAGGCATTGTCGAGCCATCGAAACAGTGGCTTTAACAACTCTAAAGTAAGCGAGAGCGAATTTTTGTTGTTTCACAAAGACAGTGTAGCTAAGGAAAAATACGTTATTAAAAATGTATCCTTAAAGTTGATTGAAAAAATTAATAATTTTCCTCTTATCCTCTTACGGAGTTATACCTAAAAATCAGAACATATTGATCAACCTCAAGATAGAAAACGTTTAAAGAAAATTGTTAAAATGTCAACTTAGATTTTAACTGGACCCTGCATAAGTTATTAAGTGAAACCTGTTGGGTTACAATGTAAGTTGATTCAATGACTAATTAAATTTTAGATTGATATTGTTAGTAATATAACAACCAAATATTATTGAAATTTGAACTTTTACCTACATTTTTCCCGCAAGAATCTTTTTCCTGACCAAAAAATTAAAAAGTTCACCGCTTTATATATTTTTGACTACACAACCATAAAATGAGAAAGTTTATTAATATAAAATACATAGTTATAAATTTTTTAGAACATTCATACTTACACTTAGATAAAATAAAACCTGAACACAAAATCTCACAATAAATACGTTTACTAACCTCAAACGCGTTTCAACGACAATGTCGCCATCCTCAGTGATGCACGGGCTACAGTAACCAAACTATAACTGATCTAACAGTGTGACAACGCACCGTATAAATACCTAACCAGAAGGGGCGTACCCTACAGGGGGCGTGTCATAACCTATGCTAAGGCGTTAACCACCGCCTACCGTTTATCAAATATCTTAACAATAGAACTTAAATAAGATTGCTAAACTAATATTAATATTTAACAAAACATAGCATTATTACATTAATAAAGAATACTGTAAAGGACCTAATTCATTATTCACAATTATGTTACGGTATTTGTTAATATAAAAAGTTTCCCAAGCGTCCAATGTGTTGGGTTTAGTTACATGTTTTAACAGTTTAGAATTTTCTATTTTAAAATGATGATTTTCATCTAAACAATGCTTAGCCATAGCAGATTTATCAGGCCTATTATATTTTAAATGAGAAAAGTGTTCTTTACCTCGTATCTTCATGCTTCTTATGGTTTGACCTATATACTTTTTAGGACACATTTCGCAGTTAATACAGTAAATTCCGGATTTGTCGTGTTCTTGAATTTTGTCTTTAGGATTACCCAGCATCTTACCAAGATTATTATCAGCCGTCAAAGCTACATTCAAATTTGCATATTTCGCTAACGATTTTCTAACAACATTACATAATGGTGGGGCAAACGTTGTTTTAACCCATCGTTGTTGGGGCTTGTTGCTCACAAGAGTGCACCTTGATTCCTTGATTTTCTTGAAATTCATTTTTCTTACTATGTTGTCTATTAATTCTTTAGAATACCCATTAAAAATCGCAGCACCATACATATATTTCAGTTCTTTCTCGTAGTTAATATCATCCACATAACGAACCCATACTCGCGGAAAGTACTTCATTGAATTTTTAGCATTTATTTCAAATGAGCTCATAAAAAAGTTAGCAATAAAACTGGACAAAGGGTTTCCCATCGCGGTACCTTCATTTTGAACATAAAACTTGTTATTAAACTGGAAGCTATTTTGACACATGCACAAATTTATAAGTAGCAAAAATTCACCAACCTCACAGTCACTTAAATTGTTACAAACTAGCCACTCCTTAATCATTTCTATCGTTTCGGACACTGGAACACTTGGGTAAAGCGACACTACATCGAACGAAACCAAATATTCACTAGGCGTTAATGAAATATTTTGAACACTTTTCACAAATTCATAAGTGTTCTTTACGGCAAATGAAGGGGAGGAGTAAGTTCTTGGAGGCGTTACACTAACCATTTAGAAATTAGATAGGTTGGCGAGTTGATTCCTGATACTATAGGCCGCATCTTCTTTCCTTCTTTATGTATTTTTGGCAAGCAATATAATCTCGGTAAAACTGGATTTGAAACTGTCAGTTTTCTTCGAAGATTATTATCTACCAAACTTTTACAATTTTTCAAAGTTTCATTTGCGCTCTTTGTGAACTTTATGATTGGGTTTCTATTTTGCACTTTATAAGGTCCGTCCGCGAGCATTTCTGTAACAATTTCAGTATATTCATGTTTATCCATTATTACAATTGCATTACCTTTATCCGCCTTTAGGTAATGCACGTCTTCTCAAATACTTGGTTAAAATCACAAAACATGTATAAACTGAACTTAGGAAATTCGCTCAACATACGTCATCGGTTCAGTTGCGTGATCGAATTGTTTGTTACAACAATGAGTTGTAACAGATGAAATGGAGCAAACAAGGTCATAATAGAGAGTAAGGTGGGAAATCAATCATTGCTATTTTAAATAATGTACCTAATTGTCAAAACTAGTTCATTATTATGAGTATATATTGTAAATATATCATAGTATTATGATTTCAATATCTTTACCTTGAATATTCACTATAAAATACTCAAACATTTTAGGCTACTTTGTTGAATATTTTTTTACAACACAGCATATTTTTAGAGAGCCAACAAGAATTAGTTCGGGAGCAGCTTCTTGTATTGATATTTTTTTTAAAATTACACCATTGAGAAATATATTGCATTAGACCACAAAGTTCTTTTGATTCAAATTCAAAATGTAGAAAAACACTAATATAACAAAACTAATTTTCAACCTAAAAGAGTTTTTAATTAACTTAATCTAAGCAGTTTTAATAAAATTTTAGAAAATATGAAACTTTTTCAGTTGATTTTCTTGGAAGTTAAGACATAAATAAAAATGTTCACATTTTTTCTGAATCAATTCAATGAAGTATTTTATGAAGCTTTTCCCTTAAAATTGGTAAAATGAGAAAACAAAACTTTAAAAATTAGCATATCGTGTGAAAGGAAACGTGTCCTGTTGAGCCAGCAGACCCTCTGCTATATTGTCCCTTATAAGTTTTATTAGCTTTATTGTAAAATATTAAATAGAGTAATTCAAGCTGCTAAGAAAATTGCAAATGATGGCTACATTGATAGGTCAAAAAATAGAATCAAAGGCGGTCTGGGAGGTTTTGCGAAGAGAGACTGGACCTGTGGGCGCTTCTAGAATTAATAATTTAAGGCTTTACAGTGGAGGATTTACTATCGAAAACCAGTCTGAAATTGCCAACACTTTGGTATTTTTTAAATTAAAATTACGGATAATTTGTGACTAAAATCTAACTAACACTGTATGATGAAAAACTTAAAAACTTAAAACGTCCATTCTCAAATTCTAGTTTTTTTTAAATCCGACCAGGGCTAAATAATTGTATAGAGTAATTTCTTGATTACATAATTGAAACGCTGTGGGTTGGGATGGTATTCCTACCAAAGTTTTGAAAGTTTCTTCCCATGTTATCTCAAAACCATTGTATTTTCTTACCAATCAATCTTTTGAGAGTGGTAGTTGTCCTGATAAGCTTAAATATTCTCTAATAAATCCAATCTTAAAAAAGGAGATGAAACTGGCATTACAAATTTCCGTCCTGCAGCACTAATACTAGTTTTGTTTAACATTTCTGAATTATTAGCTGTGAGTGGAATTTTGATGTTTAAAAAAAATAAATTTAATGTTCTTACAGAGTCAGTTTGAATTCCCTAAAGGCCTATCCACAGCAAGTGCTATATATAATAGACTAGATGCCATAACTCGCTCGCTGGATAAGAACATGCAGGTACCTATCACTTTAATGTGTGACCTACCAAAGGCATTTGAATAAGCTTAATAATAACAGCTGTACTTTTCCAATGGTATTCGTGAAAAGGCAAATGATTTTTTTAGGTCATATTTTAACATGTAGAAAGCAAAGCGTAGTCTATGCAGACTCTTATGAATTGCACTTTCTTTTCTTGGATAATAAATTCTAAAGGTGTGCCCCAGGGACAAATATTAGGTCCTTTACTGTTTTTTCTTGCATAAATGTCCCGTCTTATAATACCGACGAAGAAAAAAATATCCTGTTTGCTGATGACATCACTTTAATGGTTTTTGGGAAGAATAATATTAACCTAAAATGTCGGTTACTTTATCACATATTATGGCAGAAAATTATTTTTTTGTAAATGGTTTAAAACTGAATACAAATAAAACTCATTTAATGCAGTTTAGTTGTAAACAATTAAACGAAACAATGTCAATTAATCATTTAGAACCAAATACAGACTCTACAAAATGTCTGGGGGTGGTAGTTGATGAAAATATAAACTGGAAATAACGTATTACCTTTATTTCAAATAAACTTAATTCAGCTTGTTTTGCACTACGTACAATTTTACGTATTTCTAGTTCGAATATAATTAAAACAGTATATTTTTCATATGTGTACTCTCGCCTCAGATATATTATAGTGTTGCTCTTTGAAGGAACTCGGTAGAGTCTGTAATAATGTTTTCTATTCAAAAGAAAATTAATTATAAGAATAATTTGTAATTTTAAAGGTAGGCAAACTTGCATAAATTTATTTACGAAATTAAAGTGTTTAACTCTTCCCTGTATATAGGTCTACATCCTAATGTTCTGCTCTATTTTAGAAGCAATTATGTGGGTGTAGATCAAAACAAGCATTTATATCCCATGAAAAGGCAAATGCTTCAATACCCAGAACATAGATTAAAGTTGTTCTAGAATGGTGTGCGCTATTTTGGTACAAATTGTACAACAGGTTGTTACTGGTTTCCAGATAATATAAAGGGAGTGCATTGCAATATGTTAAGCTTTCCTTGTAATGAGTTAAATTTACTCGGTGGAGGAGTACCTTAGGCTTGAAATAGATTATATAAATATGAATATAATTATGTCGTATTACTTGTTTATATTCCTATTATATTTCTATTAATTATTATTGTATTATATTTTGAATATATTTTTATTATTTGTACATGTGCGCTGTATGTGTGTCTATGTGTCAACTCAAATTTTTACTGCATCAATGCTGTTTGCATACCGATTGAAGCTAATCAAGCTAATCAAATAATTGTAGTTAGGTGGTATTGTCTTTATATGCCATTAGCAGTTAAACTGTTTTTTTTTTTTTTTTTTTTTTTTGTAAAACCAATCTGAGTATAACTATGCAGTATTGTTTCTTGACAGTCTGTTTTGTGTATTTAGGCGGGTATTTCTGAAATTTTACTATCTACAGGAGTTTTATTTTTCACGTTGTATTAGTGAATGCAAAACGTCCACCAGAATGCATTCGAACAAAAAAGGCAATTTTGCCAAAAACTCCTGGTGGTATTACTTGCTAAAAGACCAATTCTTTGCCTTAGTTATTCTCGTCTTTATTTTACTTTTTCATTTTAAGTTTTAATCATCAATGGGTAGAAATTTAAATTACATTTTCTATATATATATTTTCACGTGAAAATAACATTGAAACTATCTTGCATAGCTAATTTGGGAGTTACCAGTAAATTATTTAAGGTTTAACGATGAATTAATTCTATTAAAATACATTCAACGAAAAATAAAAGGGTATAATTACAATAAGTTCAATAAAACTGTCAAAATATTATCGTTATCAAATATTTGTTAAACTCTGTTTCTCGTTGACCTTTTTTTTGAAATACACACGATAGTTTGCATCTTTGAACACACATATTATCGTTATCAATTGGTTACCAATATTACGCATGTATACATATTGGTTAGTTGATTGATATTTACTTTGTAACATATTTCATCAATTTATTTGTTTGTAAAATAAGTCATCATCAGGACTGCCAATGAATCTGTTTGTGAAGAAATTTCCATACGAAGCTCATCTGTTTGTGTTTTAACTGATTGAATTCATTAACTTGTATTTATTTAGAACAGTATTTGCTTTTAAAATATAGCTTTTTCCAGCTTTATAAATATCAATTACTCAAATACAAGCTGCAGCTTTTAAACTCTGTAAATAATACATGTGTTTAATCTGACGTAATACACATTTAGTTAAGTCGATTTACGTTCGGTTTACCTTAAAATAGTTTAAGCAATTAACTATATAACTATTATAAATTAAAGATTAGTGATCAGCGATAAAAACATAACTTCAACTAAATTCTCTCCTATTTTCGCTTGTCGCAGAGCCTACAAAAAGAGTTAATAAGTAGAAATATACTTGTTCATAGACAAAATTCCAAAACTTTAAAAATAATTCGATGAAGCAGATGAACTGTTTAAGTGAGGAGAGCGAATTTCCCAAATTAAGTTTAATGTTTTATAGATTCAACCAACTTTTTGGAACATTGATCTCCTTATGAAGACGTTAAATAGCTGCCTTCGAGTACAAAATATAATATAAGCAGAATGTGTTTGAACCTCAACCTCCACACCCAGATCACGCTGTGCTTCGTTCCGCACACAGCGGAACTAGATCGATTTTGCGGCAACTAGATGAGCTATAAGGTTGTGTAAAAAAACAAATTTGCAGAAAAATCTCCTATATTTATTTGTTTAGATAAACCCCAAAAACGTCTCAATCTAGTAGCCTACGAAAAATCTTTAAAAGAAATTACTTAAAGTCTAAAAACGTGCTTCATGTTGTTATTTTTTTCTGACACACTAGTCCCAGCGACTTAGAAAACCAACGTTTGAACCATATTTTGAAATAATCGGACTTACATTTCATCCGATAAGACGGGTAACAACGGATTTGACTACCAAAGTCATCTTTTTCGATGATTCGGAGTAAACGATACAGCAATTCAATAGTTAGTCAACCGATTTTCTTACTTGCCAACAGAAATTTCGGTTGCCAACCTTTCCCCCGAGGAGTCGGTAAAGATCAAAGGAAGATTTCAACTTCGGTATTTGACAACCCAAGTTGTTTCACTTAGCCTCGTTTACATCGGAGTTGACATTCAGTCCCGTGCACCCTCCCGCACATTTCTTTCACGTGATCATCCCGCTTCATGTGTGCAGTTGCTACAATATTACTGTTCAGTTCTCCGTGGTGACAGACGCATCTTGTCGTACCTGCACTATTATTGTCTTGCATTATTTAATACTGTCCTATTTGTGTTTTCTGATCATTGCAATAATGAGCGAGATGGTGTGACGTCAAGACCAAGTGATACAGTTAATTAGTTTGTATCGTGCCTACCCGGTCTGTGGAACCAGTGCATGTCGCAATATATAAGGCCAAACCCCGATAAAACTACGCATTAAACGATATAGCTCGGGAATTGAATATTAGTAAGGCAGAAGTCCAAAGAAGGATAACAAATCTCGTAACGCTTTTCCAGCGAAATTGTGAAAAGGATAAGGTAAATCGGGCATGGGAACTGGTGAAGTTAAAGTGAAATTGTGTTTCTACGATTCACTTATGTTTCTCAAAGCTGAAACAACAGCATGCCCATCTCGTCAGACTGAGCTGGAGGATTTACAGACTCGTTTAGGTCTAATACTATAACTATTATTAATCAGAAAACAAATTTTGGATAAAATTGGACAGGCCAGCGTAATTATGTATGGTTTATATACACAGGTTATTTACAAAAGGTTGGGCCAAACTTCAGAAAAAGAAAAAATAAGCATACTTTTTTCACAACATATATTGCATTAGTGGACCCACAATGCTTCGCTATTGCTTGATTTATTTTAAAGGGTAGTTTCCCATTTCATCCCGTTGACTTAAGTAATCAAATTACCAATAACAAATACAAACTAATCATGTGCAAAACGAAATCTCTTGAAAATAATATTACATTATTTTAGGATTATAACTTGTATAAAGTTAGATTAATTTTTATTCATTTTATATTGGTAGCACATCATTTCAACCCCTTAGAAAACTCCTATATCCAAAACTATCGGATGAAAAATATTCTATATTTTAAGCTATAGTAAAGTACAAATTTTGGAAAAAAATCATTAAGATCGGTTGAGTAGTTTCGGAGTTCATTGCGGACAAACACCATGACAATGGATTTTTATATACAGATATAGATAAGTATAAGATACTGTTTAGTACTTACATATACAATTATATAATATATTAAAATAAAGATAAAAATATTACCTTTTAGTTTCATTCAGATAGTTTGATTAGTTTTCAATATAATTATGATTAAACTAATGTAATGTTCGTTAGTATGTTTAATGTCCAAGGTATGTTGAATTACTTTGTAGCATCCGTGGTTAATTCAGGATATAACAAAGTGGTTGAAACAGTGTTTGTAATTTTAAATGTATAGGCCTAATTAGTTAAAGGTTTTGTTTGGTATTTAAATAAATAATTATACATCAAAATAAAGATAAAAATGTGATATATTAATGGCTTTTAGTTTCATTCAGATTAAAAAAAAAAACATAATTATGTTTAAACTCATGTATGTTTATGGTTATGCATGATGTCAAATAATTTGTTTTATATTTTTCTTCCTAAGCGAAAATATGATTTGAAAAGTATTAAAAAGTGCATAGATAAGATATATTTTATAAAAACACTATTATAAACTACATTATCTCTAAGTATATAAATATGTAACAACCGATGTTTGAATTGAATTATAATGTAGTAAGCATTTTTCGTAGATTTTGTTTGCATTTGTTTTTAGTTTGTCAAGCTAACCTAAAAAAGCTGTTGGTTTTAAGCTGATTGTAGATTTGCTAAGTAAAGTCTATGTAATGAATGTAAACAAACATGTGTTGCTAAGCTTTATCCCAACAGCTGTTTTTATATGGTCTTGAGGTCATAGAAAATCCCAGCGAAAAAAGCATGTTCAGTTTTCCCAAATTATAAAATTTTCCTTTAACATTTCAAAATTTTCTTTCTATAAAACCTAATTCGGACTATTACGAACATTTAAAATAAAAAATAGCAAAATTGGTCCAGCCGTTTTCAAGTGATGCCGTTACCAAAGAACAGAATTGCGTTTTTATTATATAGATAAATTATATTTCATAGGTTTTAAAGGCCTAATCTAAAATTGTATTAAACTTTTGATCCAAATCAATTGTTTTATTAATAATGTGTAACAATAATTACGGTGAATTATAATAGATGTTTGAATTATATTAGTACAGTTCATTGATTTTACTTTCTCACTATACTATATAGAGAAAGTATAGTGATCGCAAAACAAATCGATGTTAAGATTTTTGTGGAAATATCCGTTTTTGGACCCCCTGAGTTCAAGAAAGTGGGTTTTACAAAATGTCTGTCTGTATGTCTGTATGTCTGTCTGTCTGTATGTCTGAATGTATGTCTGTATGTACATTATACAAAGCTAGAGAGAAAACTATTCTATCGATTTCAAACAAATTTGCACCAAACATGTCAGTCAATTAGGCCTGTATAGATGCACGATAAAAGGTTTTGAAACATTTTGAAAATAACCCCCTTTTTGGCCAATACATCCAAAAAAACCAGTTATTATTTGTTTTATAAAAAAAAAGGTTCTAATGATTTTTATTGAATTTGGCTTATTTGTAGCCCTTAATGTATCCCACCAAATGCAAAAAACGCCTCTTTCTAAAAGTTCTCGTTTATCCAATAATAATAATAATTGATTTTGGGGTTTTTTTGCAGAAAAGGGATTGTTTTTCAAAATGTTTGAAAACCTTTTTTCGTTCATCTTATCAGACCTAATTGACGTGTTTGGTGCAATTTTTTATCGATCGAATAGTTTCCCTCTATATAATAATAATAATATTTATTAGTTAATCTCCTACTTTAATATCACCTCTCATACCCCTCATACAATTATGAAGTCACAGTGAATCTGTTTAATAATTTTAATATGTTTAAGTGTCTAGCTTTAATAGAATATGCTCTGCATTGATAGTCAGTCAGGACAATGCATTTTATATATAGAGATTAAAATTTTATAACAATACATTATCAGTTTAGGTATTTCTAATAAAATATTTCAGAAATATAGAATTAGTACCTCTCTCGACATGGTACAGAGCTCACAGGGCTTTTGAATTAAGCCCCGAATACATCCCGAATTTGCATTGCATCCAGTGAAGCTTCCGAGGAATACGCTTGAGTCGGAGTATAGTGTCTGTTGGCAATCCATCTACCATCCATTGTCCTGGAACTAGGGTTCCAATTCCTGATCTTCATAGACGAAGATTGATTCCGGATGGTGTGTATAAAGAACTAGATGATTTACTACTGCGTAAAAAAATTGTGAAAATGCACACAAGTTAATACAACTCTCTCTAAATTTTCCGGTTCAAGTGTAATCGGTTTTATTAGACCTCTGAATATCACCGAAACAATTCCAAATACATTTTCAACCACTCTACGGGCACGTTATTTCCGGTAGTTGTAGTTTCTTTCAATACTGCTTTTGTCATGCAGTCCAGGAAACGGTTTCGTGATTGATGGTGCTAAAGAGAAGGCATCGTCAGCCAAAGGTACGTATGGAATTACCAATTTTTACTTGGTAATTTGATATCTCCTGGGCTATTCAAAATAGATTTTTTTATTAATTTACTTATTGGGCTCTGTGCGAATACCCCTTTACCCGAAAGGCAACCTTGACACCCAACTGAAACATAAGTAAAACAGTAATTGACATCATAATAGAGAGTAAGACGATGCTGAAAAAGCCTTTTTAATTGATGAAATCACTTAAAAAATCCCAATCTATATAATGGGGGAAAAGTATATAAAAGCCGATTGTACACTTCTGCATGATGTACCTACTCTTCTTTGGATGAGGTAAGCTGAAAATAATATAAACAGAATATAAAACAGAGTTTGTTATGGGTTTAAAATAAATTTTAAAACTCTTATTATTTGAAATAAATTAATTTCAAATAAACACTTCAAATAATCCAATGTATTAAAATGACTT
>JAGFPH010001498.1:10750-28008 GCA_018207615.1 Philaenus spumarius | reverse complement strand
AAATCATCAAAATCGGTCCATTAGGAGAGGCTGGGCGATTGGAAATAAGTTTTGACCAAATTCTTTTAATATATAGATACTATTTAGTTTCTACAGGGCTGAATACAGTTCTTAATGTGTAAACACTAGGTAATTTTTATTATTTATTTATTTTTTTTATTTATTTATTTCCATATAACAAATTTCTCAAATACAAAGTTACAACAAATATAATACTATGGAATTGTGCCCACATAGGCACGAGGCCTGTGCGTGGACACGAGTCGTGCACAACATAAAATCTAATTTATGACAATAAAAGAGATTAAAAAAGAAAAAACAAAATTTGTTTAGTGTAAAAAATAATAAATAAGATCAGCATCAGAACAACAACGTCACTTCAGTGACACCACAAAATATCCATGTAAACAAAAAACTATGCATACTCCGATGAAATTGCGAACTCACAATAGTCTCTTCCTACTTCCCGCAACCATAAAGTAATTTACCTTTTATAAACCTTAATTTCATAATTACTAAATAATCTCAAGTTTCTTGGAATGTTACGAAAAAGGATCTGTGATACATAGTACGAATTTGTGGTGGATACAGATTTATAAAGCCTATCTGTCCTTATACCCACTGTTTGAGAATGCCGTGTAAAATGTGAATGGTTCAAAATGGACAAAATGGAATTTGAATTCTTATGCAAAAAAGTTAAGAAAGTTTTTATAAAAAGTTGTCTGATATTAAATACGTTAAAAAGGTTAAACAGCTTTTCAGATGGGTGTCGTTTTGGTTTACGCAGCGCCATTTTCATAACTGATCTCTGAACAACATCTAAAGGGGCCAGAATGGATTTACAGGCACATCCCCAAACTATTATCCCCCCTGTAGAGTCCGCGGCACTTTAGCGTAAAATGGAGTGGGGGAAGGTCATTGACCTTGGGCCACGCCCCCTTTTTATGGGTGTTTTTTTGGGTCTTTTTGGTTCCTAACCTAAGCCACGCCCACTTTTTTTGGGGTCCTAACCTAAGCCATTTTTTTGAGGGTTTTGGATTTTCGGTTTTTTTTTTGGGGGGGTCCTAACCTAACCTAACATTTTTGGATTTTGTTTTTTTTTGAGGGGTCCTAACCTATCCTAACATTTTTTGGAATTTTTGTATTTTTGGGGATTTTTGAAATTTTGGGGATTTTGATTTTTAAAGATTTTGGGGAATTTTGAGCCGCCATATTTTTTTTGGCAGCCATCTTGTTTTGTAATAATTAATATTTAATTTAATTTAATTTTTTGCTTTCAAAGAAGTTTGGGTTTCGCCGAGAGTCGAACCGGGTATCACCATGACCCGAATCCGCAGCGTTAGCGGTTAGGCTACGCCGACTCTGTTGAGAATGTACTGTCTTGTGAAGTATTTAAGTTTATCATCCGTCAGCAACCTTGTGTCAGATACAAGGTGTTATAGTGTCGTCGGGATATAGTATAAATTGTATTATAACAACCCGAACATTACCGATCGTTCACGAGTCCAACCGAAGGTCACTTAGAAGAAATTATTAGCTTTAAATGTTATAGTGTTGTCGGAATATAGTATAAATTGCATTATAACAACCCGAACATTACCGATCGTCACCGAATCGGACTTAGAGAAATTAAGAGCTTTAAATGTTATAGTACCCTTGTAATATATTATAAATTGCATTATATAACCCCGAACACTACCGATCGCCCCCGAGTAAATCCGAATCGGACTTAGTCAAAATTAAGACTAGCAAACCGGTATTTTCCGAACGTAAGGCTCTCCCGCAACCCCCGAAAACCGTACTTGGGCGAAATAATGCTTAGGCTAACCATAGGCGTTGCCGCACCCCCTTGTAATATATTTCTACCGGTCTTACCCGAACCAAAACGACGGACTTGACCGAACTTAGGCTTCGCTGTACCCTTGTAATATAAGGTAAAACACATTATATAAACCCGAACATTACCGATTGGCTTCACTGTACCACGAATTATTATTATAAATTGTGTTATAACATATGGAAAACCGAGATAACCCGAACGTAAGGTTCTGTCCGAGTTCAATCGAAGGGCACTTAGCCGAAATAAAACTTTGGCTAAAATTAGGCTCTCCCGCAACCCCCGAAATTCGTACTTAGACGAAATAAAGCTTAGGCTAACCATTAGCGCTCCCGCACCCCGTGCGTATGATATACACTTTTTCTACCGGTCTTACCACGAACCAAAACGCCGGACTTGACCGAGCTTAGGCTTCACTGTACCCCAAATTATTTTTATAAATGTGTTTTAATGTATGGAAAACCGAGATAACCCGAACGTAAGGTTCTGTCCGAGTTTAACCGAAGGGCACTTAGCCGAAATAAAACTTTGGCCAACCTTAGGATCCCCCGCACCCTTGCAAACCGTACTTAGGCTAACCATAGGCGTTCCCGCAACCCGTGCGTATGATATACACTGTTTCTAGCAGTCTTACCCGAACCAAAACGCCGGACTTGACCAAACTTAGGCTTCGCTGTACCCCCGAATTATTTTTATAAAACGTGTTATATTGTACGGAAAACCAAGCTAACCCAAACGTAAGGCTCAGCCCGAGTCCAATCCGAACTTAGTAAAAATTAAAATTTAGGCTAAAAATAGGCTCGGCCGTAACCCATGCGTATGATATATGGAACTACATAACCATCCAAAATATAACGTAATGTTTCTAAAAAGTCAAACAAGTTGTTGACTCAACCCCGGGGTCGCCCCTCCCCCAAATTTTGCAACAAAATTTCGAAAAAACGGAAATGTTAACGTTTTTAACGGAGGCTTAAGTGCAAACGAATTCTAAAATATATTTCGTACACGTAGGCAGCTATTCAGCACCGTCGTGATTAGAGCTATTTCCCCGCAACGGAATTTCTCCGCAATGGTTATTAATATAAAATTTGCTCAACTAACCGATCTTTTCCGAACGTAAGACTCTGCCACATCCCATGCGTATGATATAACTGATTCTACCGGTCTTTTTCGAACATAAGGCTCTGCCGCAACTCTTACAAACCGTAACTAACCGAATTAAAACTTTAGCTAACCTAATCTTAGGCTCTGCCGCACCCTTGTGTTTAATATACGTAATTATATAACCAAACTTATCCGAACCGCCTGTATTACTTAGCATTAAAACTTTCTCTATCTAAAATTTGTTTCAATATAAAGTCTCCATATGTTTGTCGGTAGACACGGTAGCTTAGTAATACAATCACGGCTTTAGCTTTTACATTAAAATTATCAATAATTACTCTAGGTTGTGTACCGTTTAATCGATTGGTTATTAATAACATGTTTTATAACGCGTTTCTTTTTACTCGATACTTTACCACTTCTACGACCATAGACTATGCCGCACCCTTGATTTCCATCAAAACTTTCGATAGTGATTTTATGTTTTAAATTATTTACTAGCACGATTATACTTAACGCTTTTCCCCGAATTATGTAGCGTAATACTTTTAACTCATTCGCTGGATAAAGGCACAACAAAGACGTGACCTGCATTTTGAACTTTAACTGACCAACATTTCTGTACATTGTTATAAAATCGACACCCCAGCTAGATGCTGACTAGACATTCCAATAGTTAGCAAATGTAATGTAAATCTTTTACAAATTTGGTGGCCCAGACCTATCCGATCTTTTCCGAACTAAAAACTTAGGCTTCGCTGTACTCGTGACTGTTTATACTGTACAAACCCTGCATAGATTGTACTTTGAGGTTATGTTACAACTTCAATTATTATTATAATTACTTGCCCGAACGTAAGTCTCTCCCGAGTCCAGCCGAACGACACTTAGCCGAACTAAAAATTTGGCTTACCTCACCTTAGGCTCTGCCACACCCTTGTGTATGATATACGTAATTACATAACCAAACTTAAGATGTAGACTTACACATTCCAAACGAATCAGCAAAAATTTATGTTAGCATGTGTAACAATGCCGAGTCGGCAGAATTGTATCCGTTGTACTGTCTAATGAATTCGCTGATTCTCTACCAGAAAGCGCTACCGTCGGACGGGTTAATATTTCTAAAACTATCTACCAGAATGCGCTGGCGTCAAAACCTTGTAAGAAATAAATTACATTTAAATTCTTTTTTTTTTATTGTTTCCCCATATTTACCATGGCTGCTAATAATTGCTAGTTTTCAATACACAATGTTGTGCAATAGCATCTAACACCATTGTACTAAAATCTCGTTACACAGCGTTAACCCAGGAGTCAAGGCGGTTACTGACCCCTAGACATGTACAAAACCCCGTGTCACTCTTTTCCAAACAGTTTTTTTTCTTGTTCACATTAAAATGACAATTTGATAACAGTTACAGTAAAGAAATGGTTATAGGAATGACTCATTAAAACAACTTAGTTACACAAATAAATACAGTTTATTATTAATAATTCCCTCTAATTACAACACTAATATTTTAAAGTATTTACAGTAATAACGGCTATTAGAATACAAAATACATTCGATATTAGGAAAACTTTGTTAGTTCTTCTTGTAACTTTGTAGTAGAAGTAATCATATAACCTCTAATTGTCGTGTTTGTCATACACGTACTTTAAATGTAATCACAAGGGACATTTGACTAATTTATGTAAACTTAAAGGTACTTCATGAAGTTTTTATGCAAGCCTAAAGTAAGCATCACAATATAAAACTTACATTTTGTAGTTTAAGCAATGAATGTTTAGATTAGGAACAGCATTATAATCATCAAGTTAATGATATCAATGAAGGTGTATTTCAAATTAGTCATTATAATTTTAATGATAGTAACAGCACTAAACATATTTTGTTTGAGGTTGAAATTGAAGGTAAACCAATGCTTATGGAACTAGATGTAGGAAGTCCTATATCTGCAATTTCAGGTAAGTTGTTTATCAAACGATAAACGTTTTATAATATTACATACAAATTTAGCTCTGAAACCTTATAATAAACGTGATATTAAACTTTAGGTTAAAGTTTAATTGATCCAGATGGTTCAAATGTTAAAATTATTAGTAATTTCTAACGGGGGCTCCATATAGAAGTGATTTGATAACACCAATAAGCAAAGGTGATTCGAGTATTCTAATTTGTGGTGACTTTTCTATCAAACTAAATCCAATGATAAAAGTAGATAGGTATCCAACTCTTATAACTGATAACTTATTTGCTCGTCTTTTAGGAGGTAAAATCTATATATATATAAATGAATTGCTGTTCGTTAGTCTCGCTAAAACTCGAGAACGGTTGGACCGATTTGGCTAATTTTGGTCTTAAAATGTTTGCAGTAGTTCATAGAAGGTTTATACGTAAAGAAAAATTTGAAAAGTTTCCCAAAAAATTTTCAAATTTGGAAGAAACTCAACAGCTTTTACTGTATGAACTCAAAACCATAGCTTACAAAAACAGCTGTTCGTATAAAAAGCTTAGCAACATGTTATGTTTGTTTAAAATCATTACCATAGTAACATTACTTAGTAAATTTATAATCACTTTAATACTCTTCAAAACTAACAGCTTTTTAAGGTTAGATTGAAAATCTATAAACAAACACAAGGAAAAATGCTTACAGAATTATAATTCAACTCAAACATTGGTTATTAAATATCTATATAGGCCTAATTAGAGATATGCTGTTTAAAATATTGTTTATATAAAATATATCATAACTATGAATTTTTTAATACTTTTCAAAACATATTTTCGCTATCAATAATAATAATAACAAACAAATTATTTGACACCATGCATAACCATAAACATACAAGAGTTTAAACATATTATATTGAAAACTAAACAAACAATCTGAATTAAACTAAATGCCATTAAAATATCACATTCGTAGCTTTATTTTGATATGTAATTGTATATTTAAATACTAAACAATATCTTATACTAATTAGGCCTATACATTTAAAATTACAAACTCTATTTGAACCAGTTTGTTACATCCTAAATTAACGCGGATGTTACAAAGAGATTCAAATATCTTTTCTACGACCCCCAGCTAATTTAAACCCTCGTTAAGAAAGGGTTAAAATAAATTCGAAATATTAGGGTGGTTGGGGGGGGGGTCAAAGTTACTAAAAATCCATATAAGAACGAATTGGAATGAAATTTGGTACGTAGCTTCCTTTTAGACTGTAGGTGCTCGCAACATTGTCAATGAAATTAAGTAAAGGCCAAATTAGTAAAAACTATAAATTAAAACGATATATTTAAATTAGATAGTAGTTTACAGGAATACAATTTTCAGTGCTTTCTTATAGCGTAACCTTTTTTTCATGGCCACAGTAGGATACGCACGGGAATTCAACGAACACTTAAAAAAATACAATTACGTCAAAAAGACTGAAAATACTAACAACCACGGGCAACGCCGTACGGGTCAGCTAGTATTTAATAAAATTCATCTCAAAGATCCATATCAACAAGTCTTGTTTGATGATGTATCTCAAGTAGTAACAAACATCGTATCAAACGTTATCAACCAGATATTTTTATTAGACCTAATAAACAAAACGATTTATTTTAAATTAATATTAGTATGTAGCTTCCACTAGGGTCATAGGTGCTAACTAAGAAATGGTTTTAAAAACATCGAAATCTTAGGGGGGGGGGGGGGGTCTCAAAGTTACTTAACCACGATTTCTCCAAAACTACCAAACGGATTGGAACGAAATTTGGTATGCAGCTTCATCTAGAACCATAGGTGCTAACTAAGAATGGGTTTTAAAAACATCGAAATCTAAGGGGGGTTTGGGTGGGTAAAATTTACTACATCATGATTTCTCTAAAACTACTGAACGGATTGGAATGAAATTTGGTATGTAGCTTCCTCTAGAGCCATAGGTGCTAACTAAGAAATGGTTTTAAAAACATCGAAATCTTAGGGGGTTTTTGGTCTCAAAGTTACTTAACCAAGATTTCTCCAAAACTACCTAACGGATTGGAATGACATTTGGTATGTAGCTTCCTCTAGGGCCATAGGTGCTAATTAAGAAAGGGTTTAAAAAATCTAAATTTTAGCGGGTTAGGAGGGTCAAAGTTACTAAAAATCCCCTTAAAAATACATAGTATAATATATTTATTGATATATATATTTTTTTTTATATACATTTAACTGCAAATCCGGATCGGGGCATCTGTCTATATATTTTACTGCCCCGATATATATATTTATCATCATATCTAATGAACGTCTAAAAATTTTGAAATCTCAAAAAATATATACTATTTATGAGATAAATATTCCAACTAAACAAAATTTTGTTCGGTTATAAGTCTTACGAAATTTTTTTGAAGGGTTAAAATATTGGTAAATTTTTGTTTTATATTTTGTTGCCTACAGACTGATCACGATTTCTTAAAATGTATATAGCCTTGAAACAAGAAACCTGGCACAAATGTACCTTGCCCCTCCCACCCCTCCCTCACTTTCACTATCCTACTCACTGACCATAAGGCACTGGTGCCTAGTTGGACTTATCATTTTGATGTTGTCATTCCTCTAAACCCTTCCATTCCTGATACTCCCGTTCCCTCTTATATTGCGGAGGATAATTTTGGGGAAATTGGGCAGGTTTCAGACAATGATCTCCAAAACTCTCAGTCTCCGTCGACAGAACCGTGTTTGTCATCTGATACTGTTGAGTCAGATCATTGTTCCATTGTTCAAACCACCCAGAAACTTGGGGAAAAAACGGCGAAAACGTTTTTCTAATGCTAATCGCACTAACGCACATAGGGAGTCTGTCAAAATATACAATGCAAAAATCCAGCCGTAAATCGCGAGGCTGTCAAAAGATACAATAACAAAATTCTGCCGTGCATGTGAGGCTTCCAAAAAGTACAGTCAACAAAATCCCCAAGTCCAAATGGCTGCCGTTCAAAAATACAGTTCTAAAAGATGTCACATGAAGGTCGTACCATGGTCTGAAATATCAACGTCAGGGTTTCACTACAACTGCAACGCCGATTATCACAAAGACAAAAGAGTTGAACTAGGTCCTATGACGACATGTAAATGATGTACAGCTATGAAGAGGTATAAAGCATAATTTAGAACCTAAGATTCATATCCTTATGACACGCAAAATTACTATCATTTGTAGCTTTTATTTCACCAAAATAATTATTCAATAGCGAAGCATTGCCGGGTCAGCTTGATGGTTATATAATTTAAATAAAAAACAGTGTTTTTTTTAAATCCAAATTTACTCAAAGCAAATATTCATTGCTAAAAACAATATAATAATAATTTTAAATATAGTGCTTTCGTGGAAATCTGTTTTAAAAAACAGGACCGCTACTGCTAAAATCGAATCTTGTTTTCAGAACTAAATTACTCAGTGTAAACTATGTACTCAGTGGACTTAGTGTACACTACTCAAAACTTAATTCAACAGTCACAGGCGTGTACACTAAAATGAGACCTAGGGACAGTATTTTTCTTAGAAAGTATAAACGAAATATTATTTAATGTTGGTATTTTGTACAAAAAAAAAAAAAAAAACTATTATGGATGAAATCAGTGAACACTCTGTATACCAAAATTAATAAATAAATATCTGACAAAACTTTTTACAGATAAATATTTTAATATGTATCTTTACCATTGGTTGTTATTTGTTTGAGTTAACTCAAATATTAGGCCTAATTGTAGCAGACAAAAGTGTTAGACTAATAAAAAAAATTATTTACCTTTTAGAAAACCTGTTCAGATGGAAGCAACCTGTTGCGAAACAAATCAACACAAAGAATGGAAAACCACACCTCGCACAGTCTGATTAGAAACATCACACTGTTTCTTAATTATTTGGAAACAATGCCCATTAATAATTAATATCCACATTGTCTCTCATTGCATTTATTCTTGATAGAATAAATTATCACATTAAACTTTTGTTGCATTGTTTCTATTTTATATCAATGACTGTTATATGAATATTATCATCGAGCCACAACTAGCTTCTTAAGATATACAATCAGTTTAAGGAATAAAAATAACTAAATGGCAAAATTTTACAATAACAATAAATAGATCTGTTAAAAAATCATACTTACAACTTAAATGACCAATATTGGTATCAATTAATTCCCCTTGTTAAAACCAATTATGAAATCACACCCTTGTTTCCTAGGCCACATCCATTTGCCCATCCTGGTCAGTTCCATTGTCCCTCCCACTCCTTCTATTTTTGTTTGCATGTTAGTGATACCGGTACTTGCTGTATTTCAATTAGTAGCCTGATGATGCCTAACGGTGAAACATATTTTTCTTCAGTTTAATAAATTATAATTGTGAAATTTTACCCTTTGGTTATCTCTATCCCAGTATAAAGTTTCATTAAGTACCGTCTGTTTTTACCTTAAATTGAAAACTAGTTTTAACAGTTTAGCACGCATAGGTTTAACTAAGGTTTATAATTGTATTTATTGGTTTGTTTTATCTTTGAACTAAACAATGAAAAAATTGCATTTACAAGATTTAAGATATTTTATAAGGTTAACGAGATATCATTTCGATACAAACTTCAGTCTGTTTAAAAAATGAATGTGTACTTAAAAAAGTATTAAAATATGTATCGCAATATACACAAAATCATTGTGTACAATTTTCTATTCTAGAATAATTATTTCATCTCATTTTACTTGTAACTGTAGTGTAAATAGCTATTTTGTTGTACTTCGAATTAGTCGTTATTATTTTAATTTAAATCTTTTGTTTAAATTTAAAGTTAAGTACTAATTTGTTTCAATTTATAACAACAAATGAGCAATGCCTTAAAACTAATGGAAATACAGAAGTAAAATATCGCGTATGCAGGTCAAATAAATACTTGAAGTTCTAATAAACGTCAAATGTCACCACCTAAGTGAGTTTAGTCTTAGATTTTCGCAACTAAACCCAAGCAAAATGAAATTACTTTTGAATTCCTGGGAGAAAATTCAATTCAGCATGGTTATTTTGATAAGGGCTTGTGTGAAAAATCTTTTCCCGGATATTGAATTATTTTTCTAATCTGACATGCATTGTTCGAAATTATAGTTATTTATCAAAATATTTGCTTGAAAATAAAACCAAATTTTAGTAAACTAGTAACAGTTTCTATTTTCAAAATAAATTTTTCAGCTGCAAATCTGGTTTTAATAATCTAAATTACGATGAATGAACTGTGCTTTGTAATGCATAGTTTTCAATTCAAATTTATTTCCACGACATTTTTAGGTTTTCTAAATTTAATTTCTTTACATTATTTTTTCGTCAAAAACTAAAGAATAAAATCAACAGTTTATATTACAAAAACTAATTTTAAATATGTGTTTTTAAAAACTATTGAAGTGTTCTTTATATTTATTTATACATTCAATACAAATACAAATTTAAATTAGCATATTAAATAACGAATTTGTAATAATATAATACAGCAAATATCAACTCCTATAAAAGCGAGTGTACGAGCGGAGTAACATATAATATAACAGCTGATTTCACCCATCATCTGTAAACTCACCCAGTGTAGATTATAATTTGATGTTACGTTTACAACTTCAGTCATTATAATTTCTTGTGAAGTTGATTTTTTTTAAATATGAGTTATAGAACCATAACTATAATATACGTTATGTAATATTTGCTTTGAGGTTATAAACTATATATAATTAGAACCTTTTATCATCAATAATAATTTGTTTACACAAATTTAAAGAAGAGATAGGCCTACCTATTCGTTAAACAGCTGATTTCACCCATAATCTGTAATACTTAAACAAACCCAGTGTATATTATAGTTTTTGTTATGTTTAGGTAGGCCTAGATAAGTAGGCCTTAATGTTGTTTGTAAATAGTTTGTTTTTAAATTTTGTATTTGTGATGTGTATCTAATCAGCCTGTGATTTTTCACGGGGGCTTACTAGTTTACAAATAAAATTTAAGTTAATGATATATAACTTAATTTCAATTTACAGCGATCATTTGTTTCAACTAACCAGTTTGATTTGTTTTTATAAGATTATGTTTTATGTATATTTTGCTAATAAACTGAAAAATTTAGGTGCAACGTAAATTTATAATTTCTTAAGGTGTCTTCGTTATGGATATTGCGCACGAACACTGACTTAAACGTAGTATTTAAATGTTTATGCAAAATTAAAACTTTTGCGAGAGAGTTGTAGGTAATTAATTGAATTTACTTTTTATTTGTGAAAATTTTCAGTACAACTCTTTGTTTGGTCAGGAGGAAGGTGACGAATACTTTGTGATTGTTTGACATTGTTTTGGTGCGATCCTGCTATTCCGCATTCCATCTACATAATACTATCTTGCTTTAATTAGACTGTATTGTATTGTAAAACAACTTTTCATTTATTTCAATGTATAGAATTCGATCCCATAAAGCGCACTACGGTTTCTTTGTGACACCTTATGTATATTTGTAAATAAAACAACTAATTTTGACACGTTTTGTTCACTACAAAAAATGTGTTCATCTCTTTCATATGCTTTCTAGGGGCTCTGCCCCTGGAAGCATCGCGCCCCAACCCCGCCTCGGCCTACGGCCTCAGATGGCTGCTTCGCTTCGCTCACAGTTGGAAAACTCGCTATTCTTTGGCTCGTTTGTAACTGGGTGACCGAGCATAGATCAGCTATTTTATTTGGCAGCTGACTCAAACTCATTAAATATTATCTCCATAAGATTAACATGAGAAATTTGTAGGCTTGTGGGCCGGAGCTGATCGGATCTTTAATCTGATGAAAAATTGTTAATTTGAAATTTAATTTTCTACAACTTATTTATTTAACATGCTTTGCTATCCCTTATCGTTTTCTTACAAAACGCGCTCAAAATGGAAATTTAAAAAAAATTGACTTTTCCCTCCCGAAAAGTGCCTTCAAAACTCAAAAATGTTAACTTCTGGAAATTTGTCTAAAGGTTTCTCGTCGAGAAAGGGTTTACGATTGCGGGAAGTGCCTCATAGTTTATGTCAGTTAACGAATCAGTGAATCTTCCTAGCCTTATATAAGTAGAAAGAAGTTGTTCGGGCCTCCCTTCTCGGATGAATAGTGGCTAAACGGATGATTGGATCTTGAAACGGACTTAAAATCGTATGTTTGAAATAAAATTTTCTACAACTTTTGTATTTAACATGTTGTGCTATCTCTTACCGTTTTCTTACAAAACGCGCTCAAAGTGGAAAAATAAAAAAATCTAAAAAATCTTTCCCGCCCAAAAGGTGCTTTCAAAATAAAAAAATGTTAACTTCTGGCAATTTTGCTAAAAGTTTCTATTCGAGAGCTTTAATTCAAGCATAAGGTTGTCAGAGTCCGATTACGGGAAGTGCCTCACAGTTCATGTCAATGAATCAGTGAACCCGTCTAGTTTTATATAAGTAGATTTATCTACGGTGACAAACGTGGATATGAAGTGAAGAACAGAGAATCGATTTTTCTATTGCAGTTGTACTGATAAAGTTAGGCACAACAAATAAATCATGGGGACACATTCCCAGATTGAGTGATATGTTTTTGCTTGTTGTTTTACAAACAATTGTCTTACTCTTTACACTATTTGTTGGCTTTGTATTTATACTGCCGTAAACTTTAGCTAAATTATACAAGGAGATTAATTATAAATATGTTTGCGTTTGAAAATTTTAAGTTGCCCCCCATTAGAATAAGGGGGGCGAAATGTTTAACCACCTAAAAAAGTAAAAGAAATGTTTTAATATGTTTGGTCAAGGTCTCACATTGATATCTCAGGTGGTTTAAATTATATCCAGGTGTGCCAGGACATAAAACTCACCCTCTATATGTAATTAATCTATTTGTAATTTTTCACGGGGACTTTACTAATTCAATTTATATTTTGAACAAGTTTTACGTAGAGCTGGAGACTTCCTCATCCAACAAGAATTGAACTTGGAAAACTCTCTCTGCAAATTAACGGCCTAACCCAGTTTTTTGTATTTGCTAATATTTTAAATAGCTAATATAATATTGTTTAAAATAAAGCTAGAAATATCATTTTCAAACACAATATAAAAATTGTAGTGCATGTGAAAAGCTTATAAATATGATACAAATCTTAGACATCGTGTTAATAAAATTTTGTCTCACACAGGAAAGTATAACTTTACGAAACGGAAATAATTTTCTTTCTAGAAATGTATTCACGATGGTCGTTTATCTGCAGAACCGGATAAAAGTCTTACAAATATTACATTAGGTAGGTATACTTTCATACAAGGAGTAAATTGAAATGTTTTATTGAAGTAAAAAGTTCTTAGGCGTTGTAGGGCTAATAATTGGCCTCTATCAGATGACAAATGAAACGCTTTCCCTTCTCCGGCAGTTCAAAGAAAAGACTACTAAAATCTAGTATCTCTATCAAATGAACCATACGCAGTCAACACGCATAAGCAGTGTGAACTGTGTGAATACGTAGAATTTTCTCTAGCAGCGGTGGCATGAGATGGCCTATCTAATCGAGAAGAAAGATAGACTTAAAGTCTACTCTCTACGTCGCATACGTCATAGATGGTCTAACCGAATGCGCAGCGTCTAGAGTTAGGGGCACCCCAGTTGGCGGAATCCAACTTCGTACTGTCCTTCATGAAGACCACTGTCTCTGACTATTCTTATAAAATTGGATTTATATAAAAAAGCAAATCCTCCGTTAAACCGCTATTTGTGGTCGGAAATTAAACAACCTCAACAACAATTATATTTACATAGTAGGATTTAAAAATTAGAAACCAAATGATAAGGAATAAGAAATGTTTTTATTAATGCCGAGTTATGAGTCTAGGTCCGCAAAAGGGTAGTAGTTGCCCTTCTGCTGGCACCGCCAACTGGGCTACCTCCTACTCTACTGTGTTGTACTCGCATAGGGAACCACTAGACGCTTGCATATTATAATGCACATTAGCTTAAAACTTTTCAATATTGACTTAATTATTGTTGACGTATTATAGCTAATGAATGAAATCAGCTGTTTTATGTTTATTTTATGGAATCGTTGTTTACTGTTTTGATTCGTTTAGTTTACTTCGTTCTTCAAAAGAAACTACTTAGGCATACTAACAACAAACTACATTTAAGTTAGTCTGTGCTGTTCAATGTGGTAAATGTACACAGCAAATCATTTAATATTTTACTCAAAAACATGAAATACTTTTCTAAAACAAAAAAAATTTCATGGATTGCTAATACATGTTAATAATTGGTCTTCTAAAATCAATGATTTTAATCTGAAATATTTTAAGTTTATTAATTAGTTATTTAAAGATACAATAAAAAGTATATGTATATATATTTAAATTACCTTTTTAAAATGTTCCTTCACTTGTCTCTATGTTATCGAAATCACAAAATGAAACCAAACTATTGAGTAGAAACGAAGTTGTTCTGCGGTGACAAATTACTAAGTAATACTCCTTCAATTACGTAACATTAAGTAATGTACATAGTGGCAGGTACAAGGAAATTAATTACGTCTTTAGCTGTTGGTTTAATTTGTGATCTGTATTGAAATTTGTTAAATGAAACATCACTGGTGATTTCATTAGTTCAACAGTTTGTAAACATAATCTATCCAGGTTAAACAATTAATGAACAAAGCTATAATATACGTATGCTTGAAAACCCCAAGTTTACTAAAGCTTTAAGGTGTCATTACTGTATTAAGGGACTGGGGTAACGAATTGAATAATGAACTTTCACTACGCTGTAATCGCGATTGATTGTATAAACTATGATTAGTTATAAAATGTCGGATGGAAGGAAAAGCTCCATCCAACAATCAGTTCCTAAAGTTTTATTTAGTCTTTAAATAATATAATGGTGCAAAAGTAGTTTTACTTTACAAAGAGTTTATGAAAGTTTTACCATTATAAAATTTGTTTATTACCTTATATGGTCCGTCACAATCCTTGTTTGTTTGTTTTTATATTACCGGTTTCGACATTGCTATGATGTCATCGTCAGATATTTAAACACAGTCATAATAAATAAATACACGTAACACACACTATAAAAACACTTATACAAAAACACTATACAAGTTGTGTTCTTCTTTAAATTGTTACAAGTTCTGTAAGCCGGCATAATGTCGAGTTTTGCTAGTTCCATTTTCAGCGTATATTCAAGCTCAAGGAACACAAACATTGTAAGTGGAGACCACCTTCTTTAGCAGTGTGCACATGACTTCCACAGTGAACCATGCATGGTGATCACCTTTTCTCTGTCAATGTTAAAAAATTGTATAGTGTTTTTGTTTAAGTGTTTTTATAGTGTGTGTGACGTGTATTTATTTATTATGACTGTGTTTAAATATCTGACGATAACATCATAGCAATGTCGAAACCGGTAATATAAAAACAAACAAACAAGGATTGTGACGGATCATATAAGTTAATAAACAAATTTTTATATTATTATACAATCCTGGAGGTTAGAAGTCCAAAAATGTTTAAAGTTTTACCGGTCAATTTTGTTGAAACCTAATTAAAACCTGAAGTCCCGGAAAACTTCAACATCTTGAAAAATAACGGCGAAAATAAGGTTTTTAAAAATATGTCTCATTTCCGCTGCTTTTAGCCTAAACCAACTTACAAAGTTATAGAGAATAACATTTACTAAACTTAATTTACTAAACATGTTTTTTTCAGATTAATTGTTTACAAGCTGTGTTCCTGAAGAAGATCAAAGTACAAAATTCATGTTGGTGAAATGAAACTACTCTAATCAATATCTTTGCCTTCATACACGATGAGAGATCAACATTTTACTCTATCATATTAGTTGTTTACCGTATCATTATCTTATTATGAACAAACTATAATAAATAATTAAACTCCTTCTTATTCTCCTTCTGTCCTTTCTGTTTTTTTCAAGAATCAAAATAACTTGTGAAATGCCATCAGTCCATCCTTTGCAGCTGCGACAGACTCCAGACTCTGCCTTTAAGCTTTTGATAAAGTGGATAACGATACACTTGATTTTTAGCTATAAGCCAAACGAAAACTGCTTTGGTCATATTTACACAATATATATTCAATTTTGCGAAAGTGAAACGCTTCCTCTTCTCCGACTTCCACCGGCAGTTGGAGAGAAAGAGATAGAGAATTATTTCTACTCTCTCCGTGGCATACGTCATAGACAGAATATGCGCTTCCTCCGTGTATACTGTGATCATACGTAGCATAGAGGACCATTAAACACTTGCGTATTATACTGTACATTAGCGGAACACATTTTTATATTTATTAAATTTTTGTATCAACCTAATTGACAAAATCAGCCGATTTATTTTTTTGAATCTTTGTTTATTGTTTTTTTTTTTTACTTCGTTCTTCAACAGAAACTACTTAGGCCTACAAACAGAAAACTATTTCAAACTGAGTCTATGATGTTAGAGATGTTCAACATAGTAAATTTACAGAGCTTAAAATTAAATAGTTTACTCAAAGACATGAAATAGTATTTGTAAAACATAACAAATGATCATAAATGTTAATCATTTTATGCTTACCTGAACCAATAATTTTAACCCCAAATAATTTAAATTTATTTATTTATTAGTTATTTAGAAACACTTGGAAAATAACAGCTATATATATTTAAATTGTCGCTTAGGTTCTTCAAATTATCTATTTCAAATCTGTCGTCACTTAACTCTTTGTTACCGAAAACACAACTTACTGAAATTAAACAAAACTTTAACAATATAATCATATGAATATAGCCTATAATTTTATATTTTATTCAAAGACATGAAATAGAAAAATCATTAATCTTTCTTATGCATTAGGGTTATTAATTAATGAAAGAGATATTTCTTTTAAATAAGAGAGATTTTCTTAAATTAAATTACACATAACAATTTCCTAATCATGAAAAAATAAAATCGTCAACAAAAATGCACAGAAATCAATGCATTAAATCAATTATAATGTTTCTAGAACGTAATAATTATCAATTCTAACGCACAAGAGCTGTTTTCACATTTTTTAGACTCTACAGGAAATCTTGGTACGTGTTTGAACGGGTACACAGAACTGGCACTACAATCTGAAATTACAGACATAAACAATTTATATTGCAAAACGAATATAGCTCAAAATATTTTATCGGACACGAATCCAAGTAAAAAGTTATAAAAATCAGCCAGACACATAACGAAACCATTTCAAATGAGTTAAATGTGAAAGTACGAAGCACAA
>JAGFPH010001498.1:0-10650 GCA_018207615.1 Philaenus spumarius | reverse complement strand
TTCCACCTGCGAGCGAAGCGAAGCAGCCATCTGAGGCCGAAGGCCGAACCGGGGTTGGGACGCGGAGCGTCCAGGGGCAGAGCCCCTAGTTTATTCTTAAATGTCAACCAAGTTACACTTACACACATGCATTACTATATAAAGCTAATATTAAGTTGTCATATATAAGCTACAACAACTTACTTTAAAAAAACTACTAGTTACTAATATAACTGCATAATGAAAGACATAACTCTATAAAAGAAGAAATTAAAAAAATATATCTTAAATGCCTAACCTGCTTGAGCAATAACCATATTAAAATTATAAGTAAATATAATATGGTAATAAATATAGCCTATATTGTAAAATAAATTAATATAAACCATTATTATAAATTAAAATGGAAAAACAGTCAAACTACAATTTGAGGACAAAAGTCACTACAACTCAGAGAGCTCGTGGGTCACAAGGCTTGCATGCTATTTATTCGTCCCGCCGAACAGAAGACGCGGACGCGGAACACAATAATATCATTGAGGGCGAAACGATGGAAGGGTCGTGGACTCCTGAAATAAACTACCGCCGGTCAGAAGACGTGCTTATAGGGAAACGGTCTATAAGGGAAATGGAAATTTGTTTAGGCGACAATTGTATAGGCGAGAATGAGAAGGAATCTGTAGAAACAAGGGCAAGTCTTGAACCACAAAATCTTATCTCCACCAGCGACCAGATGACGTCTGCCGATAAAACTTCAACAATTTCTCTTGAATACTTGTTGGGTCAAATCAACCAACAATTTCAAAAACTCGACCAACGTTTTCAAAACACTGATCAACAATTTCAAAAACTCGACCAGCATTTTCAAAATAACGAGGAACAATTACAAAACCATACCCAACAGATTATCGATTCTGTTAGAATGGATGTTCAAAATCAAATGCGACAAATGAAAAATAAAAATATAATTTTCCAAGAAACTTTGCTAGAAGAGGTACGAACGCAACACAGCGCAATTAGAGACGAATTGTCCGCCACAAATCAACGGACCAGGGAAGAGATATCTTTACAAATGGAAACCCAAAATAATAGCCTAAAGAAACACGTTTCAGAAGTACAGAATCAGACGAGAAATGAATGCAAGGCGTTAATCGAAGAGGAATGTACTTCAATTAAAACGACAGTAATCGAAGAGAAAAATCGAAGTCAGAAAGTTGAAACCGAACATAGCCTACACCTTGACAGATTGGGAATACTTTTCTCTGACCAACGTAAGCGAGTTGAAAATTTTGAAAAGGAAGTAAAAGAAAACCAAATACCATTTCAGAAGACAATACACGTAACGTGTGGAAGACAGATGGACTTCGCAACAGATAATAGCATCCCTAAATTTCATGGTAGAGAACGCAATCCGACTGAATCTCTACAGAAAATACAAAAATTTCACGAGAGGAGAATGGTCTTAAACCAGGGCGTAGATCCGACTAATAACCTTATCGATAATCTGGAAGTATGTCTAGAAGGTCACGCTGCTAGATGGTTCAGCTTAATAAAGGGCGATTTACAATGTTGGGAAGATTTCCAAGAACAATTTGAAAATAAATATTGGAATCGGGAAATACAACGTGGAATCAAACAGCGAATGGAAGTCGAGAAATATAGGCCCAATGGGAGTTTAAGCCGATCGGAATATTTTACAGAGCGAGTCATTATTCTAAAATCAATGAACCCCACCGTTACAGAAGGCGAGATTGTAGCCTGCCTATCAGACCACTTTGAGGAGATTATACAAGATGCCAGGAGAGTCCAGTGAATAGATGGTATAATGGATTTTGCTTCACTACTTCAAAGGGAAGACATTAAAGATACTCAGGTCTGAAACAAAAAAAAAACAGAGACCAGCGTCATCAACATTTAAACGAAACCCACCTCAGTTTCGAGAACAACGTATTGGCCCAAATACAAACTTCAGATTTACTCCACCATCACATTTTACTAATGACAGGAGACACAATTCATTTAACCCACCAACATTTCGAAACCAAAACCAACCGATCACAAATTTTAGAAATTCACCTGGACGATATCAACCTCCAACACAACCTCAATATCAACAACGATATTTCGCGCCTCAAAATAGAGACTACCCTATGGCGACAAGGCATGAATTACATCCCACTACTGGACCACGACAACAGAACTACCCAACAAAAGAACAAATAAATGTTTGTCATACTGTCGCGGAAAGAGTCAACATTCCAGACTCCCGAACTTCATGTACAACACCGACGACAGATGTTGTAAAACACTAAAAGGCACAGAAAATGTCCTAGGCCACGAGAACGATGTCGATAACACTATCATCCAGTTTACAACGTTCAACGACATTACCCCTGTGCAAACCAACGCAGATATCGGAAAAAATAGGCCAAATATATTAACGGAAAGAACAAACAATATGCCAAATAATAATATAATTATTAGTAACATGTACTGCGACCAAGAATTTTTATTTGAAGAAAACCATATAGAACCAACTTTAAAATCAAAGACTAACTATATCAAGTGCCCAGAAATTGAAATAAAAATCGGTGAACAAACAACTTTAGCTTTGGTCGATACGGGATCTAATATCTCCTGTATTTCACAACAATGGTTCCTAGACCATAAGGACTCCATAGGAAAGAATGAAGAGTTACCGGCCACCAATATTCAAATTCACACTGCTGTCGGAGCGAAAACCCGAAAAGTATCACGAATAATTATGCTCAAAATAAAATAATAGATGAAGAAATATGGATAAACACTCTAATCATACCGAGTTTAATTAAAAATGTTATATTAGGAATGGATTGGATATGTAATGCAGAGGCGGAATTAAACTTTAATAAGAATATAATGAATTTAAAGTTGAATAATAAACAAGTCGTCATAAAGTTTGAGGAAGTCAGTCAAGAAGGAATCTTATGCTACATTACCAAAGAGAATATACATAAAAATGATATAATAAATAACTCTGTAAAAAATACTAATTTAAATAAATATAATCATGAGTGTAATGCAACGAGTGGATCAACGATTTTGAGCGAACAAATAATCGAAAATACTTTAAGGAAAACATCAATCTAGGACCAACACAAAAATTAGAACTAACAAAACTATTGCTAAGTTATAAACATATTTTAATTAAAAGAATAGGAAAGTCAACCTATTATATATGCAACATAAATAACCAGAGTATTAAAAGACCTTACCACGTAACGGCTATTAAAAAATACAAACGATGCTTGAAAGCGAAAATGGTACAATCACAGCTGATTGACAACTAAGTCAATGACCCCACCCGAAGTAAACAAACTGGTCAGAACTATTAAACAATCAATAAGTTACTTACTTTGTTTAGAATTTAATATTTCTCATTGTTATATTTTTTTGTTCCCATGAAAACATTTAAATAAATATTTTCAGGAAAAATTACCCCGGAGATAATTATAACAATTCAAAATATATATATATTGAAATTTAAATGCATGAATATCGAAAGTTCTATTAAAAAACAACCAGAGGAAAAATGCCATTCATTAGATTAGTGTAGCCTAACGACACCTAGTGGAGAATATGCGAACTTCCAGAAAAAAAGCTGCAAATTAATTGTTAACTAACCCGGTTTTCGAAACTGAAATAAACCAATTAAAATTACTTCCCGATATTTTCGACATGCAATTCCCATATCAAAATCACGCAAAATTATTATATCAATCTAAGAAAATTAATACCTTAATCTAATATTACATTATTCATTAATTATCTCTATTTGAAAGTCAAGACTTTCGTCTAACGAATAATAAGTTTAAAGCGAAAACCGTCATTAAAATTCATTTTTCATGAAAACTATAAACTCTGAAGAAAAACCGACATAGTTTATAAACAGAATGAACCCTTTAACACACAAAAAGTCTTTGACGAAATTAACAAATATACACCGTTAGAACGGGACAATTGGAAAACGAACTTAAAAAATTATTTACAACTTACTGCCGAAGACATCTTCTTTCGGTAGCCACGCCCACGACGGAAGAACTTACCTGTGATTGGTTCGTAAATTTACACCAGATGATTAAGTTTTTTTAGGATTTGAACATAAAAACAAACTAGATTATAAAAGAGGTACCAGTAATATGGAGTTATTTAAGTATTTTTATTTAATGAATCTATTATTTCCTATTATAAAATAACTATGACCATTCTTTTAACGATGTCACTTTTAAATAAATAATTTAATACAAATTAAGAAACAAAATTTGAACTAATTACTTCATAACACTCACAAACACCACTACCCTAAAGTGTAGATATAGTAGGCAAGTGCGCTAAAGTTCCGGAATGTAACAACAGTTAAATAATTTGTATTCTTGTAAAAGCTACCAAAGTAAACAGTTGCTGAATTGGTTTGTGCTACACAATTTAATAAATTATATATTTTCGGACCCAATTTAACCATTCAAGACAACCAACAATATTGGAAGAAGAACCTAAGATACAGATTTGATCAAATATAACCCAATTCCAAGTTAAAACGATAAAGAAGAATCGATAAAATTTTGGTGAGGCCATTCTAATTACATATAGGTTACGTTCTTTTTTTTACATATTAGGCCTAGTGGTGAAACCACACAAACTATTAATATAAACTAGAACCCAACGAACATTATTTCACGTTGAAACAACGTATCATTGTGATAAAAACTATGAACTAAGCATTCCCTATTACATAATTTCATTCACCCATAACTATATCATACCAATTTGCTACTTACTAATAACGATTTACTATTTTCTTTACCTTTTGTTTCTATTAATAAAACTATGTATTATAATATTTCTTCCATTAGGATATCAAATTAAACTTTTGAAAAGACGGCACCAACCCCACCGAGATAAAGTTTGCTTGTTTTGTTTAATCAATCAGCAGTAACGAACAATATTTGTTGGACTATAAATAAACTTATAGTTGGTATTTTATATCGAAACGATCTTAATTAATGTTGAAAATCATTATTTTACTTGTTGATTAAAGAATCTAGATTTCTTTTACTGCAAATTGTGTCTTTAATTATTTTACCATATAGAATCTAGATAAGATATGCACCAAGTAATGTAAGTTTATTACTGTGATAAATTTGTAATTTTGATAATTAGGATTCGTAAGTGAAGCTTCTCAAAGATTAACGAATAACATATAAATTACTATTTTGTTGTTGTACTTTGTGAAATGGGTATAATCCCTCAAAAGTATTATATCTTGTAGAGAATTTATTTCTGAAGTTATTTGTGTAAAATAGGCCAATAAAAAACAAAAAAATTAATAAAAAATTTGGAAAAGGCAAAACTTTAAAAATAAATTAATGAATTATAAAATATCCGACTTTTGAATACAAATGTAACGGTAGCGTTTTGGATTACAGCACTGGGACCTATTTTATTTAATTTACCTATTTATTAATTTAAATTTAAATGTTGTATTACATTTTTTGTTTCTTTTGACATGCTTAATAACGTGATAAAGTTTGTTCATATGGTTGCAAAACACCCTGTATATATATATAAATACATTATTTTATTATTAATTATTTCTTTTAAAAAATTATTCTTATATTATTTATTATCAATATTAATTATATTTGGGTATACAGCTCATATTTATGTGGATTGTGCAACCAAGTAAAACTTCCGCAAAATACCATTTTTTATAATTTTTGCAAAATTTAGAATTCAAAAATGGCTAAATTTGAAAATGAATGTGTGTATTTAAATTAAAATTTAATTATTGTCTACAACTGTCATCCTATGACTTTTTCAAATGAAGTAACCGTTTAAAAGATACGCGAGATTAAAAAGTCATGAAATGTAATTTTGCACAGAAATGGTAAAATTACAGTTTTTCGGCTGTAAAACTTGACTATACCCATGAACCTAATTCGAAGTTTTAGGTACTCATTCGACGCGAAATTTAACCCTTTTTAATTTTAGAAAGAATAATATTTTCTATACGATGTTCCATTGTCCAGTTATAAGCAAATAAACTGAAAAAAGTGCGAAATTTTTGCTGTTTTATGGCTCCCAAACGTTATGCTCACCTCCAGCGATTGTGAAACCTTAGATTACATGCATTTTTGACCTAATGAAGATTTTGAAATGATTTCGAGCTTTCCCGGAATTAATTCTGGAAATGTTCTATTTGGAGCTAATTTTACTGGCCTGTATAGGCCTACATCCTGAATGTCCTGGGCTTTTTTTGTAAAGTGGGCATTTTACTCGGTAGAAGAGTACCTTATACTTTAATACATTATATAGTTGTTTTATGTTGACTGTATAATTTATGTAAAATCTCCATATATAAAATCCAAAACCCACTCACTCACTCACTCTCTGACTGATCACAGTATCTCTAAAACCATACCACCTAAGAACTTGAAATTTGGTTCACATATTCCTCATAGGCACTAGAGGCGCACTAAGAATGGATTTTAAAATATTTGGTCTCTAAGGATTGAAACAACCCCTAAAACTATAAATGTTGTTTCTTACATATCTTAAAAACCCCACCGCATAGAAATGTGAAATTTGATACACGTATTTGTCATAGGGGCTAGAGGCACACTAAGAATGGATTTTTAAAATATTTAACCTACAAGGGTTGAAACAACCAATAAAACAATAAATAGTGTTTGTTGTACTTTACTTAAAGCCAGAAAGCTGAAATTTTTTAATCTTTTCACTTCTTACAAGATACGTCATATAAAAAGTAAGTTTTACATTTGTTTACGTGCTGTAAAACAATAAATATTAATTGGTATTCTTTCCTTAAAGCTAGAGAGCTGAAATTTGGCACTTATTCATTTGAAGAAAATACTTTAAACTTAAGCTGATCAAGACAATCCCGATCTATACATTCGCATATTAAAGACGTATCTGGGTGATCTGCAAACATCCAACTAAGACTATGATTTACCAGTCTGTAGATTTAGCGGTTGAAAAAGATGATGCTCTTCACTAAGTTTTTTAATTTTTTTATTGATTTAATTTATTCGGCACACATACCTTAACGAAAACAATTGACGGGCAACCAGTGAACAACATATACCAAACTAATTGAAAATACATGTAATAATTCACTGTCGTGAAATAACAGATGAAAGAAAATGAGAGAAAAATATTTCAATTAATTATGAATCGTAGTGATGAAAAATACGAATTCCCTGTAGCGAAACACGGGTATTCAGCTAGTAGTTTACATATTTATGTATGTCTTATTTTTATTACTTGTAATATATGAGTATTAATTTGTATTCTATTACGATTATATTTTTATCATTTGTACGTTTATATGTGACAACTCAAATGTCTTCTTGTAGCAGTGCTATTGTAACCGAATGAGGCTAACAAATAAAATTAAACAATCATGTTAATGGCTTTGTATCTGTAGTCTACTTAAACTTATAACTCGCCGTAACAAACACATTGACTTCTGGACCCCTACGAATCGTTTGAAAAGTGTTCGATTAAATAAAGCAAATGTATTTTTCTCAAAGTTTTTAACTACACGATACATTTGTGTTACCTTACCATAAAAGTCCAGAACATGGCGAAGCAAAATGTGTTTTTCTTTTGCTTGTACCTATAAAAAGATAGCTATTATTATGGTTAAGCTTATTTGAACACTATCTTTTACTATAAAACTATATAACATATATATAACATATTTCAATGACATATTTCAATTTACTACTAGGGTGGAGCCCCTGCTTACTTCAGACATCAACCTCTTCGAAGCCATGGCAAAGCTAATGCAAACAGATTATTGTATACTGTGATATTTTCATGGAAATGACGACTAAGCGGTGACTTTTACGTAGCTAATAAAGACAGAGATTGAAATATACACAACTATCCACAATAATTTCGAATTGCATCATGCCTTGTAATTTCACCATTATTTTATTAAATAATCATTAATCAACATTACGTAAAAAAATTACTTGTTTATTGAATAATTAAAAAAAACTAAAAAACTGTTAGTTGTGAAGAATAAATTATAAATTAGTTGTTACCTGATTATAAATTTGCCAAATTTGTTGCAAATAAACTTGTTTTGGTTCATGTAGGCCTAATCTGAAATGATGTTAAGTTGTTTTTTATCCAAATCAGCATTTTTTATATGTAATATTTAGCAACTGAGGTTTGAATTTATTTGTAATACATTAAACATTTTTCGTAGATTTTGTTTTGTTTTGTGTGTTTGCTTTCAGTTTGGTTATCTAACCTAAAAAGCTGTTGATTGTGAATAATAATAAACTGATTATAAATTTGCCATGGTAATGATTGTAAAATTAATTTAACAAAGCTGTGTTGTTTAGCTTTTGAACAGAAAAGCCGTTTTACTTGATATTGGGCCGAGAGTATCCCCGAATGTTTAATGGTTTTACACTATTCTTTTGGTGCAACAATTTTACAAATCCTTTCTTGGTGTGCGTCTATGACACCTATAAATGTGCGTCTATGTTTAATAAAATTATGTGGTATTTCCAACACGTAATTTTACTAAACAATTCTATCACTAACATGCTTGTAACACACACAAGGACTGTTTAGTTTTTAACATTGGTTGATTGTCTGTCCTTTGCTACGTTCAAGATCAGTTAAAAAAAGTAAAAATAAGCTTATCACCTAAGTGTAAAATTAACATTTATTGCTTTCTTGTTACTAAAAGACAATTCATTAAAGTGCTTTGTAACGCAATCAGTGACTGAGAGACTATTAATTATATAATAGGAATTAAATATATTCGCTTCCCTCTTTCTATAATACTTGAGAAAACTAATCATCTTACAATGAATTAATTGTGTTTTATTTTTTTTACGAGAACACTTCACAATATCTAAAATGTTGTGTTTATTACATTTACAATGTTGTTTAAGTGGTTTAACTTTAGGTGATGAAGACCAACTATCATTTATAATAAACTATTAAGATTCCATGAGAAACCACGCGTACATATTTATTTGATACACATGAACAAAAATATAGCTTCAATATAGTTAATTTAATTTGTTATATAGCTAATAACTTTTTTTGAGGTTTGAAGTCGTCGAAAATTTATATTTAAAAAAAATGTTTTGTTACATAGTTTTTCAGAACTAACTACGTTTGCCTACACACAATACACTATTCTAGCTTGTGATATTCATTTAGGGATTTTCTTCCTGGTAAATGTCCAGAGCGTACAATTAGCGTACTATCTTTTAATTTCTGTTACTGTTTTTATTTTTTTATGGATGAATCTAAGAATTATAAGCTTTATTCTGATTCTATTTCATTGTAAACTGTAGATCATGGTGTATTTTTCCGAGAAAGGTAATATAAACCTGTTTAATGTTTTATAAGGGTTTAGTCATTTTGCTTGGTTCTGACTGGATTTATTGTTCCCTGTATAGTACTTTTATTTAATTACTTAGTGTGATCGTTGTTTATTTCCTCGATAATTTTGTTTTTCTTAAAGTCTAATATTTTTATCGTAACCAAAATTGCTCAAGTTTATTCTGGTCCTTTGTTAGCTTTTCTAACCGATGCATAGCTTTCCGACAACTTTTTTAAATGTCCTTAAAGGTCAAATTATTGTGTTTATTAAAAATGTTCAAAGTTGTATACAAATTTGTCAAAGGGATAAAAAAACGTAAAAATCTTTACTGTTTAATTAACAAACGTAAATAATTTTGTATACCAGATAAACTTGCTTGTTTAAATGTTTTAATTCATGATTTTCCCTAAAATTACAGCAGCCACTTCCTTAAAAGTTACAAGCATTCTTATTTAAGTTTAGTTCGAAGATAAGCTTAGTTGGAAATTTATTTCAAATCAAATATGTTCATAATTTATTTAAACACATTAGTCAGGGTGGTTTTTTGTATTCATTCTGGTGAAAAATATTTTACTACTGTATATACAACATAATATTGTTAATTTTGTAAGTTATTTAAAGTTAAAGGGTTATTTTTTCTTATTAATTACAGTGATTCAATCAGCTATTTATAATGATTTGGTGTCATGTACGTAGGTAGGCTATGCGTTATTAGAGTGAATTCCTGAAAGATAAGCTAGTGACTCTTATTGTGAGAACAATGAGATCGGAAGCAGTCAAAGAGCACCAATCATGGTCTCCAGAAAACATTTTGGTGTATCATTAAGAATGTTATATATATATATATATATGTGTGTGTGTGTGTGTGTGTGCATATTAAAGCCATGTTTATACCAGAGTTGACAACCAGAGTTGATGACGAAGATGATTGTGATCCTTTGACAGGTGAATTAAGGTGCGACGGTAGTTTCAAAAATGTTTTAAGAATTACCAGCACTGATTTTGAGTATTTAACAAGTATGGTTGGTCACAAACTTTCGAAGCAAGACACTAACTAAAGGAAAGCAATTGCAGTGAGGGAAAAACTGACTGTAACTTAACGTTTTTCAGTGACTTATATTCTAGCCTAAGCCATTTGTTTTTCAAAATGTCAAAATTAAGAATAACACTGTTTTTGCCTCAGGTGTATGAAGCTTTGACAGATTTTGTGAAGGACAACATCAAGGTAAGCAATAACAAAATAAATTACAGTT
>JAGFPH010001497.1:250713-263975 GCA_018207615.1 Philaenus spumarius | reverse complement strand
TAGGTGCTCGCTAAGAAAGGTTTTCAAAACAATCGAAATCTTAGAGGTGGTTTGGGTTGGACAAAGTTACTAAATCACAATTTCTCCAAAACTACCAAACAGATTGGAATGAAATTTGGTATGTAGCTTCCTCTAGGGCCCTAGGTTTTCGCTAAGGAAGGTTTCAAAAAGTTCTAAATTTTAGGTGGGTTTGGGGGATCAAAGTTACTAAAAATCCCCATAAGAAATACATAGTGTAATATATTAGTTGTATTTTTTTTGTTAACTTTGATTTGTCTATTCGTGCAAAGACGGACCGGGCAGCTAGTTATATACATAATCCAAATACCACCAAACTGATTGGAATGAAATTTAGTATGTAGCTTCTTCTAGGGCCCTAGGTGCTCGCTAAGAAAGGTTTTCAAAAAATTCTGAATTTTAGGGGGTTTTGGGGATGTCAAAGTTACTAAAAAATCCCCACATTTAACTTTGATTTGTCCCTCCGTGCAAAACCGGATCGGACCAGCTAGTACAATATAAATCCCAGACTATGAAACACTGTGAAAGGCATTAAAAACAATTCGATCACGCAGCTGAACCGCCGACGTGAGTTGAGCGAATTATTGGTTAATCACGAAAGCGCTGAATAGCTGCCTACGTGTACGAAATGTATTAGTAGAGTTTGTTTGCACCCAAGCCTCCAGCCTCGAATCACGCGTTCCATTCGCAGCGGAAAAACTCGCTTTGTGAGTTTGCACCTCGACCTTCCGGCCTCGGGTTACGGAATGCTTTGCTACGCTCGCAGCGTACAAACTCAACGTTTTTATCGATTTTGGGGGACCGATGTGGTCGTGTAAAAAAACAAAATGCGCAGAATTATATCCTATATTTATTTGTTTAGGTAAAACTCTAAAAAAAGTCTCATTCTCGTACGAAAAATCTAAAAAAATAGTTACTACTGGTCAAAAAACGTGCTTCCGGTTGTTGGATTTTTTGGCTAACGAACTCATCCGAGCGACTCCGACAACCAACGTGTATACAAAATGTCTACCCAGTGGGACTTAAAATGCGGCCGTTAGAGTGCGAACACATATCTACGTAAATAAAAATGTAAATGTTCGTTTGTTCAAAATCTTAAATATCCAAAAATTCTTCACCGATTACTTGACACAAAGTTTTACTTAAATACACGCGTGCTTTATATACTTCTTGAAAAACAACGCCATTGTTAGGTGTAAAAACATCACAAACTATACACTAACAACACAAACAACAAATTTTACGGCAATGGGAGCGCCTTACTATATAGTAAACAAATAAATATGTTTGTTGTAGTTACAGTAATCAGCTGCTCACTCTAATATCTCCATTAACAGCTGATTTAAAACTTTGAAGCAGTCATTTTATATTTCTTAAATTTATGTTAGGTTTATATTAAAGTGTAGATCTGACCCTTGTTGGTCCTTTTAACTTTTATTACAACTGCTGTTATAAAATATACGAAATAGTTTGATTTGAACATTTAACATTATTTACCATCTTAGCTTTGGGGTTATTATTAATCCTATACCTTTATTATATAGAAAATGTAACATGATTATGTGTATAGAAGGTTCAACGGGGTTGGCGCGCGTAGCCCGCAGGGCCTCCTCAAAATGTCTATATAAATAAAAATGTTAGTTTGTTCAAAATCTTAAATCTCCGGAAGTTCTTCGCCGATTGCTTAGAAATTTTGACACAAAGTCGCTTTCAAATACCAAAGAAACCGTAACATATATGTGTAGGAGGTTCTTAATTGTTTGGCGTGTGGAGCACGCAGTAGTATCTCCTAGTATATATAGATATAATTTGTAATTACACTCTAAAACGTATTCCGGAGACCATGATCGGAGCTCATTGACAACTTCTGAACTTAGGTCTCATAAGGATCACTGCAATAGCTCAACTTTCCTATGGAAATTCGTTAATGAGTTTTCCATCTGTCGCTAAGTATTAATTGTACCATGAATCTTTACCGAGTAAAAGGACATCAAATGTCACCAAAAACAAATTCAGTTTCTATTTGCCTAACTCGACATTGTTGTACAGACATAATTACAACTGTAGAAAGGTGTTGGACTCCTCTACGCCACCGGCCAGCATTACTAAACATGGGATATCTGCGACGGGCAATGAGGAAGCGTTACGTCATTCATTAGGCAGCAACTCTCCCCCTCAAAAATCCTTGTAAAGCGCATGCGTAGTTGAAACCAGTTAACTTGGTATGAATCACTTATAGACATAAAAACAATCACACGTCTCATTTCCCCGCAAAAGAAGTTAATGGAACGGAAAACGTAAAAAGTTAATCGAGCTTTCGAAATGTGCATGACCTAACTTTTAAAGCTGAGCTGCGATATTTCCCGTGATATTTTATTACGGTAGGCCTGCGCACTTACTTTTCATTTTCCTTACAGACGTAACGTAATACCGCAGAAATACATTTAGAATATAAATAAATTGACAGCCATGTCAGACATAAAAATGCATAGGCTACATAAAATATAAACTAACATAAAATAAACGGTACCAGATAAGAAGGGAAACTATTCAACCGATTTCGAACAAATTAGCACCAAACATGTCAATTAGGCATGCATAGATGCACGAAAAAAGGTTTTGAAAAATTCTTGAAAAACAACCCCCTTTTTGGCAAAAAAAAAACCCAAAAATCAGTTAGCCTATTATTATTAGCTAAACGAGAATTTTTAGAAAGATGCGGTTTTTTGCATATGATAGGGTGCATTAAGGGCTACAAATAAGCCATATATTATCAAAATCGTTAGAGCCGTTTTTTTTATAAAAAAATAATAACGTACAAGCGTCGGCCTCGGTTTAGAAGATGCGCCCCCTCGGTAAAATCCCCCACGTGGAATTGAACCCGGTACTTTTATGGTGTTTTATCGATTTTGGGCAACCAAGCGAGCTATAACGTCGTGTAAAAATATAAAATGTGCAGAATAATATCCTACATGTATCATTTTAGATAAACCCTAAAAATGTTCATTCTAGTACGAAAAATCTAAAAAAGTGTTACTTCCTGTCAAAAAAACCTACTTCCGGATGTTAAAAAAACAAAAGGTACTCAACAATCTCTTAAAAATCCCAAAAACGTTTCAATCGAGTACAGCAAATCTCAAAAAAATTTACTTCCTGTCAAAAAAAACGTGCATCCTGTTGTTGGATTGTTTGATCAAACTCGCCCGAGCTACTTACCAAAGCCAATGTGTGTTCCAAATCAGAAGTAAAGTGCGGCCGGTAGTGTGCGAACACACATATATAGGCTATATCAATTTTAATGACACGTGTACCGGAGACTATGATCCGGTATTCATTGACTACTCACCTCATGCCTCCCGTAAGAGTCACTGCAATATAGCTGATCGTTAATATTAGGCGAGGAAATGAAGCGCAAAAAGAGATAAAATATCCGAAATATAATGCGATGGGCGGATTGAGATGGGGTTTTTTTCATTTGCTTCCGAAAATTATCTGAAAAAATTTACCTACTTTTCATTTTATAATTTTTGTAAATTGTGTCTGTGCATTGGCATTTTTCGAAGTCACTTAGAAAAAATTCATAACTTGGTTAATAACACTTGGAATGGACACAAATTAGGTTCCTGGGGGTTTTCGAGGTCGCTGATCCCGAATATGACTTCCAAATTTGTCCAACGCCGCCCTGGAGCTTAGGATTGCTGATAAACGTCATCTCCGAGGCTTCTCTTGACATTCACGTTCAAACGAAACGAAACTCCTCCCCTGGGGGTTTTTTGTGGCGCTCTTCTCGAATCCGGCATCGGCGACCACCCCCCGGGTACCTGGTGCACCGGGGCCTGAACATCGAATCCTCTGATACGATTTTCGGTGCGTTTGTATGAATGATACAGGAAAACTCCAGGGGATGACATCGATATCAGAGTGCCAGTGCACCAGGTACCCCGATGCCCCCAAAAATCTCCCAGGAGAGGAATTTTGTTTCGTTTGAGCGTGAATTTCAAAAGAAGCCTCGGAGGTGACGTTCATCATCCATCCTAAGCTCCAGGTCGGCGTTGGACAAATTTGGAGGTCATATTCGGGATCAGCGACCTCGAAACCCCCCAAGAACCTAATTTGAGCCCATTCCAAGTATTTATTAACCAAGTTATGATTTTTTCAAAGTGATTTCAGAAAATGCATTGCCAAAATACATTTTATCTTTTAAAAACAAATTATTTCAAATTAAATAGATAAAGTTGACAACGCAACAAGTCGTTTCAACGTGTATTTGAAGGGCGACTGACATACTATTATTACGTTGACGTTAAAACGTTACTTGCTTTATCAGTAATTGCATAGTTTTAAAGCCTTTTAATGTTGGCTCCCAACAGTCAGCTGTCGTAAAATATCAAACATTAAACCGTACAAGTTTATGACATGTTAAAGTAACGTTTTCTGTTGTAATTGTTGAATCAATAATTAAGTAAATTTTAAATACGTTTATCAAGATCTTTCATTGCATACAAGATAATATTATACAGGGTGTTCCATAAGTAAACAGCCACAATTCGAAGAGTGGTTCTATGAATCGAAATAAGAAAAACATTCACATAAACTAGGGCCGAAAACGCTTTGTTTTCCAGATATCCGCCATTTTGTTTTTTTGTACAAAACAATTCATACCCAGAGAACGGGTGAACTGATTGACTTCAAACTTGGTAAGAAGTTTAACCTAACAATGATATATCTCAAGAAAAATAATCGATTAAATCCAATTATGCGTTTCAAAATGGCGGCTGTTTGAAAGTTTCAGACCTAAATTACTCGAAAACCGTACATTTTAACAAAAAACGTCAAGATACTTTTTTTGTAGCCCTTTTGATTCCCTATCGGATGGTGTAGCTGTCAAAACAATCGGACGAAGTATAGTAGTTAAGTTATGTAATAATTAGTTTGTTCAACCCGACATCCTATACCAACACAGTAAACACAACAATATTGTATGCACATATTTATGCTGTTGTTATCTTTTGTCTATTATCCTTCATCCGATTGTTTTGACAGTTGCACCATCCGAAAGGGAATCAAAAGGGCTACAAAAAAGGTATCTTGAAATTTTTTGTTAAAATGTACGGATTTTGAGTAATTTAGGATTGAAATTTTCAAACAGCCGCCATTTTGAAACGTATGATTGGATATAATACCTTATTTTTCTTTAGATATATTATATCATTGTTAGGTTAAACTTCATGCCAAGTTTGAACTCAATCAGTCAAACCGTTCTATAGATACAAATTATTTTGTAAAAAAAAAATGGCGGCTGGACAGAAAACGGAGCATTTTTGGACCTATGTTTGTCGGAACTTTTCATCTTATTTCGACTTTGGGAATCACGCCCTGAATTCTTGGTACCCTTTTTCTGAACACTCTTTATAAATATTACTCTCGGTTCAGATCAATGTTTTCCTCGGTAAATGATATTGTTTGCACTTATCAGATGTAAAAATTCCTTAGTGTATCCATCTCATGATTATCCCTGGGTTTAGGGTAAGTTTTAACAAAAAAATAATTCGAAAACGCAGCTGGACCGCTGACGTGAGTTGAGCAAATTTCCAAAATTAAGTTTATATGCCTATGTTTTAGGGTTTAAACCAACAATTTGGGAAGTAGGTCTACTCACGAAGGCGTTGAACAGTTGTCTGTGTGTACGCAATATATTAGTAGAATTTGATTGCGCCTAGTGGCCTCGCGAGTTTGCACCACTTGGCTTCGAACCGGGTACTTTTATGGTATTTTACGTTTTGGAGGAACCAAGCGAGCTATAAGGTCGCGTAAAAAAACAAAATGTGCAGAATAACAGCCTACATTTATATGTTTAGAAAATACTATAAAAAAAAATTCATTCTCGTAGTAAAATCTCAAAAAATAGTTACTTCCTGTCAAAAACCGTACTTCCGGTCGTTGGATTTTTTTGGCTAACGAACTCGTCCGAGCGACATAGACAACCAACACGTGTACCGAATTTGGACCAAATCAGACTTAAAATGCGGCCGCTAGAGTGCGATCACATATATACATATATGAATTTTATTGACACCCCAAAACGTGTTCTGGGGACCATGATCGGTGCTCAATTGCTACTCCCGACCTTGGGTCTCACCATAAGGGCCACTGCAATAGCTTATTTTTCCTATGGAAATTCGCTAAAAATTTCTGATTGTAAGGGCGACAAACTGCTACAAGCCCTTAAGCTGCATTAGTGTAAATCCGCCTCTGCTTCAGTTACTTCAACAATTTTAATACATTTTGCAGTTCCTTTATCTTCGTCACACAATGCATTAAATGATGTGTTTACTAATTGCTAGCAAAGGCAAACGACACGCAGAAAGCGACGCAACATGTCCTACAAACCTACTCATTTTGCAAATTAATGATAGTATACGGAACCATTAGCCCCGATGTGCAGACTGCAACATGGGCGTCGTCTTTAATTAAATGGATGTTACAAAGTCGATTAAATCCCCCCCAAAAATAAGTTATTAATTTTTTATAAGAAAACGGCTCTAACGATTTTGATAAAACTTGGCTTATTTGCAGTACTTAAGTACCCTACCATATGAAAAAAAAACACATCTTTCTAAAAATTCTCGTTTAGCTAATAATAATAATAACTGATTTTTGGGGGTTTTTTAACCAAAAAAGGGATTGTTTTTCAAAAAATTTAAAACCCCTTTTTCGTGCATCTAGACAGGCCTAATTGACATGTTTGGTGCAAATTTGTTCGAAATCGATCGAATAGTTTTCTCTCTAGCTAATAATATAATAGTCTATGTATTATTAACTCTCCTACCTTAATACAATTATGAAGTCACCAGTGAAACTGTTTGATAATTTAAATGTGTTTGTGAGAAAGTATGTGCCAGTTCCTGGTACCGTTTATTTCATAAGGGACTAAAGAGTTATTTATCACACAATTACTGTGAAAAACAACCTATGCGGCAATTTAAAAAAGTCAACATCACAAAACATTAATGATACAACACGCATCCATTGAGTTAACTTGACATAGTCAGATATAGGCCTACTGCAGTGGTGTTGATGGTTCTAAGTGTAAAACTATTTCAGGCCTACAGGAAACATTTAGCGAAGTGACAATTCACCGTCCTGAGTGAGCTTATAGGGTCCAGCGTTAATTATAGGCCGTACTACACGTGGGCTGAAACCGGGATTCATAGACGCGTTCTCAAATGCAATCGGGGACTTTTAACTTTTAGACTATCAATTTAGAATAATTAATAATTCGACCACGTAGCTGGAAGGCTGACGTGAGTTGAGCAAATTTCCAAAATTAAGTTTATAGGCCTATGTTTTATAGGCTTCGCACGCCATTCCGCATATTGGGAGTATCTTCAATACACAATGCAATGCGTGCTTCGCACGCCATTCCGCATATTCTGATTGCCTTCAATACACAATGCATTGCGTGCTTTACACGCCATTCCGAATATTAGGAGTATCTTCAAAACACAAAACATTGCGTGCTTTGCACGCCAACCCCCATCTTGGAAGTATCTTCAATACACAATGCATAGCGTGCTTCGCACGCCATTCCGCATATTTTTATTATCTTCATTACACAATGCATTGCGTGCTTTACACGCCATTCCGAATATTAGGAGTATCTTCAACACACAAAACATTGCATGCTTCGCACGCCAACCTCCGTATTGGGAATATCTTCAATACACAATGCATTGCGTGCTTCGCACGCCAACCCCACGGTAGAGACCACCAAATGGCTTTGAATCGGGTACTTCTATGGTATTCGCTTCACTAGTAGCGAAAAAACTCGCCCTTCGGCCTCGAATTAGAAGATACCCTTAAGGTAAAATCCACCACGTGGGTTTAAACCGGGTACTTGGTATTTTACGTTTTGATCTATTTTGGGGGAACAAAGTGAGCTATAAGGTCGCGTAAAAAACAAAATGTGAAGAATAACATCCTACATTTATATTTGTAGAAAAAACTCAAACATAAATTCATTCTCATAGGAAAATTAAAAAAAAAAAATTTTTTCTGGTCAAAAAACGTGTTTTCGATTGTTGGATTTTTTTGGCTAACGAACTCGTCTGAGCGACGTAGACAACCAACATGTGTACGAAATTTGAACCAAATTGGACTTAAAATGAGGCCGCTAGAGTGCGAACACATACTGTATATACATATAATATATGATTTTTAATGACACTCCAAAACGTGTTCTAGGGACCATGATCGGTGCTCATTTGCTACCCCCGACCTTGGGTCTTACCATAAGGGCCACTGCAATAGCTCATTTTTCCTATGGAAATTCGCTAAAAACACACCCACAAGTGAGTTAACATTATTTTCGTAGAAATTTCGCTAATTTTCCTTTACTACAACTTTCATATCAAATCAAAATGGCCTATTCAAAGACAGTTTAAATCTTCTAAAAGCCCTCTGCGGCTTCCTTTCAATATTCCAATCAGCTGATCAACGCAAAGTCGTCCATTAGTATTCATGTCACGTTCTTATTGATACTTTATTTTATTGTCTTCAAGATGTTAACACAGTCAGCTGTTTCCATAATGAACCATGATTACTACTTGTCAGTAATAATATTATTTTATTGACACAATGTTTCTTTGTTTTGAAGTGACTATGCAAATTTATAAATTTAATTTGACGCTAATAAGGTTGTAAATATTATTAGCGAATTTCCATAGGAAAAATGAGCTATTGCAGTGGCCCTTATGGGAAGACCCAAGGTCGGGAGTAGCAAATGAGCACCGATCATGGTCCCAAGAACACGTTTTGGGGTGTCATTAAAAATCATATATATTTATGTATATATGTGTTCGCACTCTAGCGGTCGCATTTTAAGTCCGATTTGGTCCAAATTAGGTACATATGTTGGTTGTCTAAGTCGGTCGGACGACAACCGGAAGTACGTTTTTTGACTGGAAATAAGAATTTTTCGAGGTTTTTCGTACGAGAATGAAACTTGTTTAGAGTTTTACTTACAAAAATTAAAGAAGTAGGATATTATTCTGCACATTTTGTTTTTTTACGCGATTTTATAGCTCGCTTTGTTCCCTCAAATTGATCAAAACTTAAAATACCATAAAAGTACCTGGTTCATATAGTATATATATATACTAGCTGACTCGTACGGCGCCGGCGTTGCCCGTGGTGGTTGGTATTTTCAATCTTTTTAAATTAATTGTATTCTTTTTAAGTGTTCAGTCAGTGAGTGGTATTTGGCTTTTATATAGATCTTAAATAATAAAAGCACTATTGTCATAATAAAAGATCTGAAATTATGATTTTGGTAACTTTGATCACCCCAAACCCCTCCTAAAATTTCGAAATTTTTCATAACCTATGGCCCTAGAGGAAGCTACATACCAAATTTCATTCCAATCCGTTCGGTAGTTTTGAAGAAATCGTGATTTAATTACTTTGATCCCCCAAACTCCCCCTAAAATTTCGAATTTTTGAAACCCTGTCTTAGCGAGCGCCTATGGCCCTAGAGGAAACAACATACCAAATTTCATTCCAATCTGTTCGGTAATTTTGGAGAAATCGTGATTTAGTTATTTTGAACACACCAAACCCCCCTAAAATTTCAAATTTTTTAAAACCCTTTTTTAGTGAACAGTTATGGCCCTAGGGCCTAGAGGAAGCTACATAACATACCAAATGTCATTCCAATCCGTTCGATAGTTTTGAAGAAATCGTGGTTTAATAACTTTCCCCCCCCACCCCCCCCCCCAAAATTCCGCAATTTTTTAAACCCTTTCTTAGTAAGCATCTATGGCCCTAGAGGAAGTTACATACAAAATTTCATTCCAATCCGTTCTTTAGTTTTGAAGAAATCGTGATTTAGTCATTTTTACCCCCCAAACCTCCCTAAAATTTCCAATTTTTTAAAACCCTTCTTTGTGAACACTTATGGCCCTAGAGGAAGCTACATACCAAATTTCATTCTATTCCGTTCTGTAGTTATGAAGAAATCGTGATTTAATAAGTTTGATCCCCCAAACCCTCCCTAAAATTTCGAATTTGTTCAAACCCTTTCTTAGTGAGCACCTATGGCCCTAGAGGAAGATACATACCAAATTTCATTTCAATCCGTTCGGTAGTTTTTGAGAAATCGTGATGAGTGAGTGAGTGGTATTTCGCTTTTATATATCTATAAATATAAAATTCAATGTATGTCCGTCTGTTTGTACGTTTGTCTGTTTGTATGTTTGTCCTTTATGCGTTACCAAACCGTCCATCCGATTGCTTAGAAATTTTGCATAGTAACACAGGTTAACCCAGGGAAGGTTTTAGGCCATTTACCGAAGTCCTAGGACATTAGGGCTACGCCCCAGTGGCCCTCAAAGTTTCAATGTCAATCTTATGGAAGGTCAATCTTAAGGAAGAAGAAGAAAGATTTCTTTTGATTTTATCAGGGGCATAAAACACAGCTGTTCGTATGAAAAGCTTAAAACAGCTGATTTTGATCAACAACTGATTTGGATCAAAAACTGAATATAATTTTAGGTTAGGCCCACAATGAACTAAAACACCAATTATTGGGCTAATTATTAGTATCAAGTTGATTTGTCTATCCGTGCAAAGCCGGGTCGGGCCAGCTAGTATATAGATATATATATGTATATATGTGTTCGCACTCTAGCGGCCGCATTTCAAGTCCGATTTGGTTCACATTTGGTACACATGTTAGTTGTCTACGTCGCTCAAACGAGTTCGTTAGCCAAAAAATTCCAACAATCGAAAGCACGTTTTTTGACCGGAAGTAACTATTTTGAGTTTTTCCTACGAGAATGAATTTGTTTTTGAGTTTTCCTACACATATGAATGTAGGATGTTATCTGCACATTTTGTTTTTTACGCGACCTTATAGGTCGCTTAGTTCCTCCAAAATCGATCAAAACGTAAAATACCGTAGAAGTACCCGGTTCAAAGCCATTCCACCGTGGGGGAAGCGTGCGAAGCACGCCATGCATTGTGTATTGAAGATACTCCCAATACGGGGGTTGGCGTACGAAGCACGCAATGCTTTGTGTATTGAAGATAATCCCAATATGCGGAATGGCGTGCGAACCATTTTGCAGCTATTCAGCACCGTCGTGAATAGACCTATTTCCCAAATTGTTGGTTGAAACCCTATAAACTTAATTTTGGAAATTTGCTCAATTCACGTCAGCGGTTCAGCCGCGTAGTCGAATTATTAATTTATGTGAAAATGTGGCACTGGAGTTGTGGCTAAAGTGTCTTTATTTTCATTATCGAATTTCCATAGGAACGAGGAGCTATTGTAGTGACTCCTTTGGCGAGACCTGAGATCGGTAGTGTTTAATGAGCACCGATCATGGTCCCCAGAACACGTTTTAGGAAGTCATTAAAAATTTTATGTATATGAGTGTTCGCACTCTAACGGTTGTATTTGGTACTCACTTTGGTTTTCTAAGTCGCTCGGACGAGTTCGTTAGCCAAAAAAATCCAACGACCGTTTTTTGACCGGAAGTAAACATTTTTGAGATTTTCTAAAAATAATGAAACATTTTTGGGGGTTGAAACCCTAATGCGTATAAACTTAGTTTGGGAAATGCGCTCGGCTCACGTCAGCGATTCAGTTGCGTGGTCGAGTTCAAATCGCATTAAAATGCCGAAGTATTGAAATCTTGCGAAAATTCTAAAACATTTACACCCACTTCTTATGACTTTTCTCGACGTTATCCTGGTCTCTGAACACGGCAAAGCAATACAGAATTTTGTGTCCGTGTGTCTGTCTGTCTGTGGACACGATATATGCATTCGCATACGTCGTAGAAAACTTCTGATGGTGGCAAAATTTCCGTAATTTTATTGCGGAGAGTTGAAATGATTTTGAGCTTTCTAGCGTGAAAGCAACGTGATGTGCGAGACAAAAACGTCACATTTTTGAAAAAAAAAAAAAAAAAAAAACACGAGCCGAAATCTCGAAAAAGTGTTCCATCTTTTCATCTTGTTTATATTTTAACATGATCTCTTAACTTTCCCTAGCATCGCGGACGAGGTTATCGCTCACTAGGAATTGTTAACATTCACTAGTGAATGTTGATTGAACAATTTAACTATTCGATTCTCCCTAAAATGCTTAGTGGGGGTCGACAATAACTAGTAAAGGTTATCCTTTAGCGAAACATCAACTATTACTGTAACATATGTACCGCTATCAAAACTCCATGATATTCACCAGAACCATTTACGGGGACAAGCTAACTATTATTTTTTTAAGTGACTGTACAGATATTAAAAAGCATAAGAAAACGTTTGAATCTTATCAATGAATAAAATTGATTAATGTGCATTCTGAGATAAGGAAACCACTATTTCTACGCAAGCACAGCTCAAAACGTGACATGAATATTTAATCGCTTTGTATTTAGTTGGAAAGATACGGTTTTATAGTTTAAAATGGATAAAAAGAAATAACCGTTCACACTTCTACTGTAGAATATAATCTGTATGCTATATCAGGTGTCTTGAAAGTCCCCCAACCCTATTATTTTTTTAATTAATGGAAATAGACAGATTTGGTTTGGGGCTTGTTAACATCATCAAAAAGGGAGTTGTTTAGTGTATCGTAAATTTCAAACCCTTTCACAAAAATGTGGTATTTTAGGGGGTAAGTCGAACATTTTAAATGATAACCCCTATTGAGTGACACCTCATTTTAAAGGTCTTGATAACAGACGGAGATTGGCGCAAACCGGAGGCCTGTATGTTGACTCTATCCAACATAATGGCCAATCAAAGTTATAATTTTCCCAAAAAAAACTCCTATTTAAAGTTTCATTAAACATTTTGTTACAATGAGTAAAACATTTAGCACTCCCCTCATTTTCACTCAGATTAAGTGCTCGAAATGAGAACCATTGACTTCTTGACGAAAATACATCCTGGACTCAAAGTGTTGCCAAACATTTCCCAACATTTCTGGTGTGATGCTTAATTATTAATAAATGCATGTTTGTCGACTTCTAATTACTGTTTTATAACTTAGATTGATTGACCTACTGGATGAAACCCTTGTAAATAATAACAGATGTATCATCTTTAACATTTTGATGTTATTTAAATGGGGAAAAATTATAACTTTGATTGAAAGAGTCTGGCCAATCACACACATTTCTGGTGTGATAAGGTGACAAGCGTGTTCGATCTTTACTATGTTTTATAACTTAGAT
>JAGFPH010001497.1:230057-241654 GCA_018207615.1 Philaenus spumarius | reverse complement strand
CCCCCCCCCCCCCCCCCCAAGATATCTATTTTTTTAAACCCTTTCTTAGTGAGCACCTATGGCTCTAGAGGAAGCTACATACCAAATTTCATTCCAATCCGTTCGGTAGTTTAGAAATCGTGATGTTATGAGTGAGTCAGTGAGTGAGTCAGTGAGTGAGTGGTATTTCGCTTTTATAGAGATTAATTTCAAAACTGCTTTTTGTATGGGTAGACGAGCGTTTGTCTTTCAGTTTTAATTATCCCCGCATCTATTGACAAACGCACCGTGTATATACGAACTAATTACAGTTCCACCAATCGCACTCCCTTATCCAACAGGAGTGTTTACCATTTCGTCGGATTGAGCTTTTAATTACAGCCTTCCATTTCAATAACGTCGATATTCATTATCCTCATTCGCCGACAGATATTAAGCCCTAAACTTAATCTTGATTTTCGCAAGGGTTATACAACCATTAAGTTTAATGGTTTGACGTTTTTGCCGTAAAATATGTAGTTATAGTCTTGACATTTTTAGTAATAACTAGGGGAAACCCCTGCGTGCTTCGCACGCCATCCCTGTTTTAACCTTCTATACGCATAATCATGTTATCTTTTCTTTGTAATAAAGGAGTAGGGTTAATAATAACCCCAAAGCTAAGATGCTAAATAATGTTAAATTTTCAAATGAAATTATTTCGTATATTTTATAACAGCAGTTATAATAAGGTTAAAAGAACCAGCAAGGCTCAGGTCTACACTTTAATAAAAGTTAGAAATACAAATAATTGCATCAAAGTTGGAAAACAGCTGTTAATGGAAATACAGCTGGAGCAAACAGCTCTTTTAGCTGTTATTTTATTCAATTATTTGCTATGGTAATAAATGTAAATACATGTGTTGGTTCATCAGTCTAGGACTGATCTAAGATTTTTTTTCCGACTAAATTTACAAATATTGAAATAAAAATTTGTTTTTATCAAATTAACTACGGCCTATGTTACTCAGGGGTAGTGTAGCTTTTTATTAGTAAAACTATTTCTTCAAGTTCAGAAGTTCCACAGATTTTACCTCTTTATAATATTAGTGTAGATAAACTTCCAAACTAATAGGATACTTTTTAATAGAGGTTGTGTTAACTGAACTGAATACAGGGTGTTAAATAAGTCCTGACACACCTCGATATAATTTAAATGGATTACTATATCAACGCTCTTCATACCTATTATGGCACTTTTTTGGGTATTTAATGGTGTGCTTTTTTGGGTTAAAAATGTTGCCCTCTTTTGAAAGGGGAGATAAAGGGGGTAACTTTAATTTTTTAAATGGCAACCGCTATCATTGGAAAGATCTTTAAAAATCATGAATTTCAATTGGTCCTAGACTAATGTAACTGAAACAGCCAATCTTGGAAGGCTTTTCTACTTAGTATTACTATAAATTTGCTAAAAGTGTTTCAGTCGTAGTCAACTGTTTACATATTTCCGTGTACAACTATTGTTATAAAATTATTATTCTATTGAACTAAAGTTATTAAATATTCGTCGTGCATGGTTGATACGCCTAACAAAATACAAAACGCATGATACTGAATCGTGGGAGCCCATACCTAGGGCCAGAGGGGAGCCACGCCCCCCTAGCTTCCGGGGAAAGGAAAATATGTATATTATTAATCATAGTCAGGTATTTTTTTAATTGAGATTAGCAGTAAAATATGTTTTAAACGAAGGGATGTTATTTCTGTGAAGGGAGGCCTGTTAGATACACCACCGCAGGAGTAGCCGCATTATGTTAAGAGTTAAGTATAAAGGTAGACTAGTTATTTTGTATTTATTTCAGTATTTTATTATTTTTATTTTGTTTAAAGTTTAGTTATTTTTTTATTTTATTTTTTATTTTTATTTTTTTCACACTAACCATCTAATACTGGAAATGATGGTTAGTTATTTCCCAACCATTGTATTGTACATATAAATGTAAATAATTGGAGGAAAATAAAATATTATTATTATTATTATATTATTATTATATGTGCCGTTTGATTTTACATATATAGTTATTTTATTTTTTTTAAAGAGTTCAAGCATGACCAACAATTCACTGCGTATTGAAAATACTCCCAATACGAGGGTTGGCGTGCGAAGCACGCAATGCATTGTGTATAAAGTACTTCGAATACGGGGGGTTGGCGTGCGAAGCACGCAATGCACTGTGTATTGAAAATACCCCCAATACGGGGGTTGGCGTGCAATGCACTGTGCGACGGCCGCTTCTCATAGTGTTCAGTGTCAAGCTCACATGTGCGTCCTTAGCAGTGAACGTGTGTGAAGCATAACCCGGTCTAGCCCCCCTAAAAATATCATATGGGCGCCCATGTACTGAATGAAGGGACGAAACACAACAAGCAGGTGAACAGACACACTCATCCCACAAACTGATAAGGTGCAGTTTTTTTGTATTATCTCTGCTACGGAGAAAACAAAATATACGATGTTTCCTGAATGTACGCGGAAAAAGCCGTAGCTGAGATTCCAAGACGTCGCGTCGCTCGACGGGAACCCTGACTATACACACCCGTCACGCCACGACATGGTATGCTCTAAGAGCATTTAAATATTTTCCAGCCGTGACGTGACGTGATGGCTGTGTATAGCCACCTTCATTTGATTACACAGGGAACAAATCTGGGAAAAAAACGTGACGTATAGCCGCACCTTTACATTATCTTCTTTATTCCGATATCTTAAAAATTTACAAAAACATAAACGGAACACGATTTCCAAACATATCACTCGTCCTCTCGCCAGAACTTCTAATACCCTTGAAGCATAGGCGTCCATATGATATGATATTTTCTAGGAGAGGGGGCTAGACCGGGGTATGGGACTTAACACGTTCACTGCTAAGGACGCGCATGTGAGCTTGACACTGAACACTATGAGAAGCGGCCGACGCACAGTGCATTGTACGCCAACCCCCGAATTGGGAGTATTTTCATCAATACACAGTACATTGCGTGCTTCGCACGCCAACCCCCGTGTTGGGAGTACTTTCAATACACAATGCATTGCGTGCTTCGCACGCCAATTTTAAACCTATAAGCTATGGACGCTTATGGTGCGTCCGCTTTAAAATATTAGCGATTATTACGTAGAAAGGTTAAAAAATAAAAAAAAATAAAGTAATTTCTACTAATTTAGACTATAAATATAAAAAATAAAAGGTCAGCTCCTAGCATGGGAAATACGAAATTTGCGTATCAGTGTACCCTCCCCTCCTTCGGCAAAAGGAGTCCAGGGATATGTTTGACCTCCGCAAGAAAAGTTTTTAAATTTGGGAAGCCAATTTGGATGTTCAAGTGAAATATTAACCCACACAGCATGGAGTGTGTACCTTTACACCGTCAGTGAATACACAAAGACCTATAACACTCCTAGAGGCCGCACCAAGTAGTGACCAAGCAATAGTAGTTCATGTTTGAACTCTTGTAAAAAATGAAATAAGTATATGTAAAATTAAACGGCACATAACATTTCAAACATATTTTAGTGCTAATATCTTTAAAGAAAAATACCTGACTATAATTAATATTATACATATTTTCCTTTCCCTGGCAACTAGGGGAGGGGGGCATGAAAGAGGAATCATTTCATAAAAATTACAATAATTACCATAGATTTTTCTTAGACTAGAATGCAGTGCTGCTATCTAGTACACAAATAACCCACTAAGTACACCGTTACAAAAAGCGCCAACAAAATACAACGGCATGGAAAAACTGAAACTGAAATATGATGTGCCTGCTTGATTGCGTCTTTCAATACTTATGCAAATGCGATCTTCAAGCAAAGAATCGTCAATGATAACTTCAAGGGCAGTACTGTAACAAGAGCTTATCAATGATTTTATGTACAGCCATGATAACACACTACTATCTAACTGGAGGTGTGTTTGCCTATATTAAATAACTCCTGATAACAAACACAATTAGCATTGTAAGACATATAATGTCACTACTTACTATAACATATGTTATAGAGTGAGTGATGAACATCTGAATATTATATACAATAGTGGACCAGGCAATGCTTCGCTATTGGTTGATTTAACTTTAAGGGCGGTTATCCCATTTCATCCTTTTCACTTAAGGGTCGGCTCTAGCTGTCGGCCATGTTGGCTGACACTCCATAAGACCAATGTTAAATAAAAATCCAAATTTTTCCTTTATTTTTAATCGGAAAATTATAAACGATATGTCATTTTAAAGCTATGGTCAATATGCATGCAAATGGCTTTTTAAAAATTAAGAAAAATATTTTGTTTAATATTTATTAACAATTTAAAACATTGATTTTTAATATTTTTTTATGTTGTCACTATTAATTATAGCGAAAAACTACCAAGCCATTCGCCTGAAGAATTTCGTCCCCAAGATTTTGGTATTTTTTTTAAAACGCTATTTGAACAATGCGGGTTTTAAATGGATTTAGGCTGAGCAATGTCCGTTTAACCTACCTACCTTAAGGGTCGGCTCTAGTAAAACAGAAAGCAACCTACGACTCCCTATAGCGGTGGTAGGTTACGCGGACATTGCTCATCCTAAATCCATTTAAAACCCGCAATTATTCAAATAGCGTTTTAAAAAAAATACCAAAATCTTGGGGACAAAATTCTTCATCCGAATGGCTTGGTAATTTTTAGCTATAATTAATAGTTACAACGTAAAAAATATTTAAATCACCCTATAGCGGCGGTAGGTTACACGGACAATGCTCAGCCTAAATCCATTTAAAACCCGCAATTGTTCAAATAGCGTTTTAAAAAAAATACCAAACTCTTGGGGACGAAATTCTTCAGGCGAATGGATTGGCAGTTTTTTGCTATAACTAATAGTGACAACATAAAAAATATTAAAAATCAATGTTTTAAATTGTTAATAAATATTAAACAAAATGTTTTTCTTAGTTTTGGAAAAGCCATTTGCATGCATATTGGCCATAGCTTTAAAATGACATATCGTTCATAATTATCCGATCAAAAATAAAGGAAAAATTTGGATTTTAATTTAACATTGGTCTTATGGAGTGTCAGCCAACATGGCCGACAGCTAGAGCCGACCCTTAAGTAATAGAATTGCAAATGTTTTTTTGTATCAATCCAGAATAATACTAGTAGTTCTGTGAACAGTAGACCTCGCTCGTTGAAATAACAAATGTGGTTTTAAGCTTAGGTTTAAAATAGTGTGCCAGTAATTAAGTAAGCAGAAGATTTAGTCAGTGAAACATTATTTTGCAATTCCCGCGATTCCAGGGATTCTAGTTCTCAGTTTTTTTTTAATGTTTTTGAGCTTTAACTGCTAAAGATTTTCTTTTAGGGGGCATTGCGTTTTATTTAGGTTAATAATGCATAAGGTAGCTAAAAATATCGCGTTATTGAGGGAAAACATAGAATTAAATATTTACATACTAAAAAATAACTAAAACTTAACAATGTATTAACAATTCCATATCATATTCCAATATTAGAAATAATGAAAACAAACGATGTTAAAGCGTCGTAATAGTGATCTCAACTTATGTCCAACGATCATTTTTTGTATGTCCTTTATCGCCGCGAGGTTTCATTTGTTTCATCTCAGTTTGTAATTCAAGTAAAGCTAAGTCAAATACTTTTATGGAATAATAATTTACAAGTACACAGTTCAATTCTTTGATTTATTCGCTACACTTTCTTATAATAATATGTCATTTTTGGGCAAAGGATATATTCCTAAATTACTATTCAAAATAGGCCTAGTTTTGTTAGCAGTCTTGTAGTAGGAACATAAAAACTGGTGTTTTCAAAATAAGAAATTTGAAAAAGATAAATATTTTTATACAGTTCTATTTAGAACTAAATTACGAAACTTTTAAATGTATGAAAAAATTACAAAAAATGTTTACTACTTTTTATGTAGGCCTAAAGTTGAACTTTTCCCTTTCGTTACTGAACATGCTTGTTTCTTGAGCTAATAACTTTGTTCATTTTAATTCAATAATTTTTTTTTTACTGTCATAATATAAATTCTTTAAACCTTTATCATCAAAAAAGCTTTGGAACACTTTAGAATTGGTTTAGAATAAACGTATAAAAACATGGTTAAAATACAAAAACTTGGACGATTTTAGACAAATTTGAAGTTTACGGCCATTTTGTGAGCTTACCGTTAGAGACACGGTAAATCCAAAAGAATAAAAATTTGTTGAAAACCAAATTTGCTACCCGCAAAATTCTATTAGTTTTTAAATTCGACTTACAAACTGCCTTTGGAAAAAAGCTTACACTAAGAGAAACGGTCCGGCAGCTATTTTTTATTTTATTAAGGGATAAGAATGAAAAACAGAGAAACCCGTATATATACATGACTCGGCCTAGGAATAAGGAACATTCATGCAAAAAATCATCAAAATCGGTCGAGGCGTTTGACCGTAATCGTGAGACAGACAGACAGACACACAGACGAAATGCCGAACGGTCGTGCTAAAACGGAGAGAGTCTGTAGTGGACAAAGAAACAAAGAAGCAGAGAAACAAACATTCATCCATACTAATATTATAAAGAGGTAAAATTTGTTGGTTTGTTTGTATGTAGAGGGTAATCTCTATGGAACTACTGAACCGATTGAAAAAAATGTTTTAGTACGGTAATAAAAACCTACATTATCCCTTAGTAACATAGGCTACAATTCATTTTGATAAATACATTTTTTATTTCAATATTTGTAAATTTAGACGGAAAAAACTTAGGTTAGGCCTAGACTAATAATCCAACACATGTGTTTACATTTATTACCATAGCAACCAATTCAATAAAATAACAGATAAAACAGCTGTTTACTCCAATATTTCCATTAACAGCTGATTTCCAACTTTGAAACAATTATTTGTATTTCGAGCTTTTAGGTTAGGTTTTTATTAAAGTGTAGACCTGAGCCTTGCTGGTTCTTTAAATATTTATTATAGCTGCTGTTATAAAACATACGAAATAATTTGATTTGAAGATTTAACATTATTTACCAACTTAGCTTTGTGGTTATTATTAATCCTACACCTTTATTATAAAGAAAACAACATGATTGTGTGTATAGAAGGTGCCGACGGGGTTGTTTACAGATAGTGTTTGTATTTTACATACCTATTAAAGTCACTGTGGATGTTGCTTGCTGTTAAATTCAACGACGTGAACAAATCTCTATTGGTTGGACTACAGTGTATTCAAAGTTGTTGGTTTCACTCCGTGTTTAATACAATGTGATAAAATGAATTGCCTGGGAGGGATGAGAGAATTTAAATTAGCTATAAACATTTGTGTGCTTACATTGACGCACCAATGACCAGGTTCAAACAACTATCTTCCTATCGACATTGTGTTGCATTAAATAATTATGTATGCGGTAGAAATTATCGATAACAACAATTAGCTATCGAACATGCTGATAACGATTTAAATCTAATATAGGAAAACCAATATTTTATATAATTTATTGCAAACAAAACAATAAATGTTTAGACAACCAATTGATGACACATTTAAATGGATGTTATAGCAATGTATTTATTTACTTTTTATTAAATCCAGCTGTACTGTTTTAATCATTTATAATATATGTTTCAATTAAATACAAAAAACAGTTCTTTCATTTAAACATATTACATTTGACAGTAGTTTTCCATTAAACAATGTAATATATCCTTGAATTATAAAAATATGTGCTGTATTTTAATTTATATATGTTTATTATCATTTTACTTTGTTAGGTTGTATTATATATTTGTCTTCTTTGGTTGTATTATATTTTCACCTTTTTATGTTCTATATATAGTTTTGGCTTGTTGGATGTTTTCCATTTTTGACTTGTTAAGTTGTACTTTATTTTCTCTTGTTAGGTTGTATTATATTTTTACATTGTTAGGTGGCATTATATTTTTGTTTAATGTGGTTGTATTATAGTTTTGCCTTGTTAGTTTTTATTATATTTTTGTCTTATGTGGTTGTATTATATTTTTGCCTTGTTAGGTTGTATTATAGTTTTGCCTTGTTAGGTGGTATATATTTTTGTCTTATGTGGTTGTATTATACTTTTGCCTTGTTATGTTGTATTATATTTTTGTCTTATGTGGTTGTATTATAGTTTTTCCTTGTTATGTTGTATTATATTCTAGTCTTGTGTAGTTGTATTATAGTTTTGCCTTGTTAGGTTGTATAATATTTTTGTCTTATGTGGTTGTATTATAGTTTTGCCTTGTTATGTTGTATTATATTTTAGTCTTGTGTAGTTGTATTATAGTTTTGTCTTGTTAGGTTGTATAATATTTTTGTCTTATGTGGTTGTATTATAGTTTTGCCTTGTTATGTTGTATTATAGTTTTGCCTTGTTATGTTGTATTATATTTTAGTTTTGTGTAGTTGTATTATAGTTTTGCCTTGTTAGGTTGTATAATATTTTTGTCTTATGTGGTTGTATTATAGTTTTGCCTTGTTAGGTTGTATTATAGTTTTGCCTTGTTAGTTTGTATTATATTTTTTTTCTTATGTGGTTGTATTATATTTTTGCCTTGTTATGTTGTATTATATTTTAGTCTTATGTAGTTGTATTATAGTTTTGCCTTGTTAGGTTGTATTATAGTTTTGCCTTCTTATGTTGTATTATATTTTAGTCTTGTGTAGTTGTATTATAGTTTTGCCTTGTTAGGTTGTATTATATTTTTGTCTTGTTGTAGTTGTATTATAGTTTTGCCTTGTCAGGTTGCATTATATTTTAGTCTTTAAATTATCCCAAGGATGCGCGAAATAAAGTTGAATGCTATAAATAAACTTAACTTTGTTACAAACTTTTACGGGCTCAATTAAGAACGTAATTTTGAAGTGAACAAATGTTTACGGCACGTTAATGAAGTGGACAGAGGTAGTCCACCAGCTGGGCGCCAGTCAGAAGTTCAATAATCATTCTAATTAATTGCCCTTCAAAGTGGACTCTACGCCCTACACTTTAATTTAAACCATTGCTATTTGCAAAACAATGTTTTTACACAATTTCTGTATCGATTCTGTTTTTATTTGACGTAATGTCACAATAACTTGTAATCGACTTTTGACATTGTCCTTGACCTAAGGTTTATTAGGGAATTTCGATAGGAAAGAGAGCTATTGCAGTGACTCTTATGGTGAGATGAAAGATCGAGAGTAGTCAATGAGCACCGATCATAGTCTCCAGAACACGTTTTGGGGTGGCATTAAACATGTGGTTTATGTGTTCCTCAACGGCCGCATTTTAGGTCTGATTTGGTCCAAATTTGGAACACACGGTGCTTTTCGTTAACCCCCCCCCCCCCCCAATAACCGGAAGACATTTTTGACCGAAAGCAACAATGTTTTGAGATTTTTCGTGCTAGAATAAAATTTGTTTGGGGATATTCTCCACAATTTGTTTTTACACGACCTTAAAGCCTGCATGCTTCCCCCAAAATCGACCAAATCGTAAAATACTACCATAAACGTACACTGTGCGCGGAATATCTTGAGCTTTGGCAACGGTGAAAATTTGAACAGTCTACGTTGTAGGCTGGGGAAGGGGACGTTCACTGCATAGCTCATCTTTCCTATGAAAATTAGCTAAAAACTGGAACAAATAAATAATAATTTTCTGATCATTTATTTCACTGTCACGTTTTTAAGAATATGCAGGCGTAGTTAAATAGAGTTAAATTTAAATATTGTATACAGTTATTTCCTTTTAGAAACAAAATGTCATAAAAGCAAATATTTGAAGCAGTTTCTTGGCAGATCTCCATATCGTAGACCTTCAGATGTTTTAAAAGCAATCAGTCCGCTACATAGATCTAGCGACGGCGCACTAAATCTAGTACCGAGACTTCGGTATTTATAACCCACGAATGAGCCAATGGGAAAACAACACTGATTTAATCTTTTATAGCCCATCAATTTTTAACGTCCAATACAATTTCAATAATTACAGAAAAAAAAAACACTGTTTACTTCCTGGTGTAAATAACTGGACGGCGCCATTAAAGTTTACAAATAATTCGACCACGCGGCTGAACCGTTGACGTGAGTTGAGCTAATTTTAAAAATTAAGTTTATATGTTGTAGGACTTCAAACAAATATTTGGGAAATTGATCTACTCACGAAGGCGCTGAATATGTTAGTAGGATTTGTTTGCCCCTAAGCCTCACGCCTGCTTCGTTCAACTCGCGCCAGAAGAGTTTGCACCTTCGCTTCGCTCGCAACGTATAAACTCGGATGTTGGCCTTGGATCAGAAGATTTCTCCACTGTAAAATTCCACACGTGAACCGGGTAATTTTATTATTTGTTTTGATCGATTTTGGGGGAACCAAGCAAGCTATGAGTTAATTTTTTTGTAAATAACTATCTGTAAAAGTTTCATTCTAGTACGGAAAATCTCAAAAATAGTAGCTTCCAGTAAAAAACGTGCTTCCGACAGTTGGATGTTTTTGGTAAGAAGCTCGTCCGAGCGACTTAGACAACCAACATGTGTACCAAATTGGATATAAAATGCGGCCGTTAGAGTGCGAACACAATCTATATATATAAAAGCGAAATACCACTCACTCACTCACTGACTCACTCATCACGATTTCTCAAAAACTACCGAACGGATTGGAATGAAATTTGGTATGTAGCTTCCTCTAGGGCCATAAGTGTTCACTAAAAAAGGGTTTTAAAAAATTGGAAATTGGGGGTGGGTTTTTGGGGTAAAAATGACTAAATCACGATTTCTCCAAAATTACCGAACAGATTGGAATGGAATTTGCTACGTAGCTTCCTCTAGAGCCATAGGCGCTCGTTGAGAAAGGGTTTCAAAAAATTCGAAATTTTAGTGGGTTTGGGGGATCAATGTTATTAAATCACGATTTCTTCAAAACTACCGAACGGATTGGAATGAAAATTGGTATGTAGCTTCCTATAGAATCATAGATGCTCACTAAGAAAGGGTTTGAAAAAATTCGAAATTTTAGGGGGGGTTTGGGGGGATCAAAGTTACTACCTAAAATCATAATTTCAGATCTTTTATTATTATGACAATAGTGCTTTTATTATTTAAGATCTATATATAAAAAAGCCAAATACCACTCACTGACTGAACACTTAAAAAGAATACAATTATGTTAAAAAGACTGAAAATACCAACCACCACGGGCAACGCCGTACGGGTCAGCTAGTATACATATATACACAGGGTGTAAAAGGAAGAAAAAAGTTCATATGATTTGTCACGGATATATTGGTAGACACCAATATTCCCAAAGACTTAAATAATTCAAATGAAAAATAAAACAAAATAAAGAAGTATTCCAATATTCAAAGCAAGTTAGTTAAGAAGAAAACGTGACATGGATAATTAAAAAATCATTTATCGGGAGTTTCCTATCAATTTTGTTCCTTGTTCCGGGGACTGTACCTGAATTACTTTTGCACAGGATTGTAGTAAATTTAATTTCCTTTCGAACGATGTAGCTCAAAAATTGCACACCGGCTTATGAGTGGGAGAAATTCTGCAAAAACCTGACATGTATAATTAAAAAATCATTTATCG
>JAGFPH010001497.1:218435-229523 GCA_018207615.1 Philaenus spumarius | reverse complement strand
ATTACATCAAAAGAAGCAGTATAGTGAGTAGAATTACTACCTATAATTTTCAAATATATAAATTCCATTCGGAGAAATAGTTATTTAAAAATTAAACGATTTTCATTTCCGGGTTTTTATCTTTAAATGTACTTAAAGATAAATATATATTGTATATTTTTCATATTTGCCGAAACAAATTTTGTTGGACCACTTCAGATTCGTGTTCAACACCCCTAAAAACACAAAGTAAGCCACTAAAAACAATACACCATATTTTTCCACTCCTAGCCATATTTGAACACCATTTTACCGGACTAAATAGCTCACCTGTCCTATCGTCGTTCGGTAATAAAGTGATAACAAACTCGTTCGTATTTTCAGTTTAACAAAGAAAGAAATACAAAACGTATTCATAACACTCGCAGTAGCAACACAAAAGGTCAGACGGTGACGATGAACCATAGACGCCATTTTGTAGAGCATCATGGATCAAACATTAAAGAACATTAAGTTGATCATAAATTCTTTTATTGATGCAATTAACTTCGAAAGCGTTCAAGCTCATTTAAGTGCTAACCTTTACAATTCATCAACATTTCTCGTTAAATTGACTATGCTTTATATTTTCTTGTGTACTGTATTTTTTCTCAAAACGAAAGACGGTCTAACTTTTCGCGACTTTTTACGAAAACCAATCAGTCGAAAAATGTTTCTCATTTAAGTAAGAAAACGGTTCACAAATAACAGAAAACAAGCGTGATTCTCTAATATATTTATATTTGAACCGAATTGAAAGTAAAATTTGGCCGTTAGAGTGCGATAATATACACATATAAAATTTGAAGACACCCCAAAGCGTGTTCTGTGCACCATGATCGGTGCTCATTCGCGACCTTAGGTCTCCCCATAAGAGTCACTACAGAAGCTCATTTACCTTTGGAAATTCGCTAATAATGATGTAAGTAATAATACAGGTTAGGCACGCTATATTGGCTACATAGACATTCTGCTGAGAACAGAGTTTTGGGTTGAAGGGGAGGCTCTAGTTGGAAAGAACCAACATAAAGTAATAATCAGTATTAATAATGAATCGGAACTAATTAATAAAAGGGAACTATTGTTGCCTTTGCCTTATGGATTTAAGATAGTAGATAAAAACGGGCCAGCATAGAGATTTTGTTTGAATGATTTAAACTATTCTCCATTTACCACCTAATTGAAAACCCTTTCTCCATCTTACCATCATGACAAAGCTCGTACTTCCGCACGAGGACCGAAGGCACAACCCATAAAGGGAGACGCACCATCGTAGGGACACCGCTTAGGTAACTTGGAGAAGGGCCACGTCACACGAAATTACTTTTATAAGAAAGATGATTAAACTTCCTTATTTCCTCTTATTTAGAAAATAGATCTCAATGTGTAAAGGTAAACGACGTCCAAAGTGATTACTGTATTGTGCAAACTGGCGTTCCACAAGGTACTATTTTGGGAAGATTATTGTTTATTTTATATGTTAACGACTTATTACTAAGCTTGCAAGAGGATGTAATTGTATCCTTTGCGGATGATACTGCTATAGTATCAACGGGAAAAAATTGGGGTGAAGTAGAAAGTAAGATGAATAATTACCTTTATGAAGTAAGCAATTGGCTGGCTTTAAAAAGTTATCATTAAACATTGATAAAACGGTTTATATAACTTTTGGAAGCATCTGATCCAGTGTTCCTCACAGCTTAAACATAAGTGTCAATGGGAAAAATGTACTTAGAGTTGAATCATGCAAATATTTAGAAATCATTTTTGATTATAATATGAAGTGGGATAAACATATTGAATATATACTAAATAAAACAATATATATAAAATTTAATATATGTCCGTCTGTTTGTATGTTTGTCCTTTATGCGTTACCAAACCGTCCATCCGATTGCTTTGAAATTTTGCATAGTTACACAGGTTAACCCAGGGAAGGTTTTAGGCCATTTACCAAGGTCCTAGGACATTAGGGCTACGCCCCAGTGGTCCTCAAAGTTTCAATGTTAATCTTATGGAAGGTCAATCTTAAGGAAGAAGAAGAAAGATTTTTATCAGGGGCACAAAAAACAGCTGTTCGTATGAAAAGCTTAAAACAGCTGATTTTGATCAACAGCTGATTTTGATCAACAACTGATTTGGATCAAAAACTGAATATAATTTTAGGTTAGGTAAATCAAGCAATAGCAATAGCAAAGCATTGGCGGGTCCACTAGTATTTTATAAACTCTCTAAGATATTGAAGACTGAAACTTTGATGATGATATATTACGCCTTATTTCATAGCATAATAAGTTATAGTATAACGGCATGGGGTGGAGCGTATTCTAATACTTTTAAATTATTACAAAATCATCAGAATAAATTACTAAAAATTGTAAATAAGGGAAAATTTAATTCTAATAACCCTTTAAATTTAGATCAACTTTTTTCGCTAGAATCATTAAAATATCATTCAGAAGTTTTAAAAGATAAATATATAAATTCGAATAGTATAACCCGTAATGGAAGTATTTTAATTCCTAAAAGATGTAAGACTATTATTAGTATAATTTAAAGTAAAAACAGTTGGTACTTGGTGAAACTCCATAATAGGGATAGAAATAACCAATTGTTAAAAAATTTCACAAAAATAATTTATTACTGAGCAACATATGTTTCACCGTTAGGCATCATCAGGCTTCATCAGCCTTTTACTGTTCAAATAATGTAGGGAGATTAATTGTCAATAACAAAGACAAAAGGGAAAGATTAGACAATAGCGGAGTATACAAAATTTCATGTGGAGATTGTAGTTCTGAATATGTAGGACAATCAGGTAGATCCATTAATAAAAGAATTAAGGAACACATTAGTAGCTGGAAGTATGGTAAATCTAATTCCAATTTTGCCAATCATTTACTGGAAACTGGACATACATTTAACCCAAAAATAAATGTAAAGTTATTACATATGGAAGAAAAAAGTAGGAAATTAAATAACCTAGAATGTCTGGAAATTAATAGATCTGTTTTTAAAAATCATACTTATAACTTAAATGACCAAATTTTTCTCAATCCATCCCCCTTGTTAAAACCCATTATGTAACCACACCTTACCCTTGCAGTGTTTACCTAGGCCACATTCCATTGCCCTCCCTGGTCATTTCCATTGTCACTCCCACTCCTTCTATTTTTGTTTGTATGTTAGTTTTAAGATACTTGCTGTATTTCAATTTAGTAGCCTGATGATGCCTAACGGTGAAACATATGTTGCTCAGTAATAAATTATTTTTGTGAAATTTTTAACAATTGGTTATTTCTATCACTATTATTAGTATTAAGAATAGTCTTATTAGGGCAATAAGCATTTTCAACTCCCTACCTAATGAGTTAAAAGTCCTAAAAACCGAACATGGAAAAAATAGGAAAAATATTTTTTTGGCTTTTTTTCTGTTGAATATTGAAAATGTATAAAATTGTATTAATTATTATATTATTGGTGTTATAATTCAAATCTTTCCGAAATGTAAATTTACTAGTTTTAAGTTTTAGCTATAATTTTTTTTAACCCTATACCACTAACAGGTAATTTATTTACCTCTGTGGATTTATGTAATATGTCTCACATATATATTATGTAATTTTTTGGGTAATAAATAAAATACTTCTTCTTCTTCTTCGAATACGGTGACCTTTTTCCACTTTTGATATTTGCATGGTGAGTTTTTCATTTTTTTTACATTTTTTTCGTTACCGAATACAGAAAAAATGTAGAATTTGATTTTGAGTTAAGTCAAAGGACACAATTAAAAAAAAATCCACATTCGGACTGTCCTAACCTTTAAAATTATATATTCAGACTAATTTTCTAATCATCATTACTCCAGTGGTTTTGTTATTACTCTTAAGGGAGTTTAAATTCAATATGGTGGCTGGGTCTGCTGTAGTGGCGGCCATCTTGGATTTTTATCCATAAGAGCAATATGTTAAATATCAAAAAAATTTATTTCGTTTATTTTTTATCATAAAATTGTTTGCAAGGTCTCATTTTAAGCACAATTACAATACGCATCCGTTTTGCATTTTAGATTTGTTAATGCTTTTCTTTTGTTAGGTAATTGACATTTTGTAAGTACAAAGTTTGAATTGTTTTCCTAACGCAATAGAAAATTAATAATGAAAAGTAATTTGCGAGCCGGATCCGAAATTTTATAAAGAATTTCAGTTTTTATTTCAGCACTCAATTACAAAAGATGGATTTATAAAATGGTTTGAGATGAGGCAATGTCAATGCGCTCAGCTGCAAGAAATTGCATTGTTTAGATACGGTTATGGAGAGAAGCGCTTGCTTTTCCGGTTGCTTTATCGTTTACTGGAGCAGACCCTTAAGTAAGGGGTGGTATATGCAATATTAGATACACATGAAGGGGTAGTATATGCAATACAGATACACGTTTAAGGGGTAGTATATGCAATATAGTTACACATTTAAGGGGTAGTATATGCAATGTTGATACACATTTAAGGGGTAAAGTATGCAATGTTGATACGCATTAAGGGATAAAGTTTACGCAATATAAATACATTTTTCCTTTCAATTGCATAAATAATTTTAGAGGTGGGTGGGAGTAAATCTAAGTCTGTTGTTAGGGGTGTGTGGATGAAGGGATAGATTATGTAATCTTGACACATACATTGATACATTTAAGGGTTAATGTTCGCAATATACAGGGTGTTCACGAACTCTCTGGTCCACTTTTGTGGATTTGTTCCTGGGATCGAGACAAACATATTTAACGATATAAACATGGGTCTACGGTGCTTACTCTTTCGTCTGTCTGTCTGTATGTGTTTTGAACACTCTTTTATTAGCTTGGTATGCATCTATGTAACGGAATCTTTGAACGTGATTTTCACCCCCTATAACACGTCGGATTGATTTGAAACTTTGCACACTTATCAAGGACCGATGACATTGCGACAATTTAAATAGCTTGTCCCAGAATCCTTGCCAGGACCCTCAGGATTAGCGATTTTTTATTATAGGTTGATCGGTACGTAACGGAATCTTTCATAGTGAATTTAACCAATTTAAAGACGTCCGATTAAATGGAAATTTGCACACGTGTCAAAGACCGATGACAATACACTTTTTATTTAACACTTTAATTTACATACACCCCCACCCCCTACCCCCGCGCCCCCCTAAATTTTACATACATAATTTTAAATCTATTGTGACACAAAAAATCGACTCTCTTGATTACAATTATGTATAGGCTACTTTTGATTCCGTTTTGAGACTAAAAAATAAGAAAACAAATTGTATTTTTAAAAACTATAAAAAAAACACGCTTTCATAGCAAACAGAAATAAAAATTAGAAAATAATTGTAAAAAAGCGTGGGGTGCGTTTTACTATATTTTAATAATAACTCTACTTTTATAAATATATCTACCAATGGAATATTTGTAACATTTGATGAAAAGCACCCACGCTTTTTCACAATTATTTTCAAATTTTTAGTTAGGTTTGGTCTTAAAGCGTGTTTTTTTAGTTTTTAAACTATAATTTATTTTTTACAAAATAATTCACATCTAGAGAACGGTATGACCGATTGAGTTTGATTTGGACATGAAGTTATACCTAACAATCATATTAAATTTTGAGAAAAATAAGCCATTATATCGAATCATGCGTTTCAAAATAGCGGCTGCTTGAAAATTTAAAACCTAAATTACCCAAAATAGAAAATTTTAACAAAAAAAAAGTCAAGACATATTTCTTGTAGCCTTTTTAACTCCCTATCGGCTGGTGCAACTGCCTAAACAATCAGGTGAAGGATAATAGTTAATTTTTGCCTAATAATTGCTTTGTTCAACCCGGCATTCCATACCACCATAAAAAAACACAACATTATGGTGGGTACGTATATTGTTTTTAAAAACAAATAATATAATACGATTTGTTTAGTTATTTGTTTATTAATTTGTTTAATAATTTGTTTAGTAATTTGTTTAGTTATTTGTTTAGTAATTTGTTTAGTTATTACTTTAGTAATTTGATTAGAAATTTGTTTCGTAATTTGTTAAAAAATATTTTTAGTAATTTCTTTAGTAATTTGTTTAGATATTAGTTTAGTCATTTGTTTAGTTATTTGTTTGGTTATTAGTTTAGTAATTTGTTTAGTGATTTGTTTAGTTATTTGTTTAGTGATTTGTTTAGTTATTTGTTTAGTAATTTCTTTATAATTATTTGTTTAATAATTTGTTTAGTAATTTGTTTAGATATTTGTTTAGTAATTTGTTTAGTTATTTGTTTAGTAAATTGTTTAGTAATTTGTTTAGTTATTTGTTTAATTATTTGTTCAGTAATTTGTTTAATTATTTGTTAATTTGTTTGGTAGTTTCTTAAGTTATTTGTCTATACATAAATATTGAGCTTGACTTGTGAGAAGATATACTTGATAGAATAAACTTAAAATACAAAATCTTACAACTAATACGCTTATTAACTCAAACGCGTTTCAACGACAAAGTCACCATCTTCAGTAATTGTAATTATAACTAGTGGAGTTATAGTTTGACTATTGTAGCTCGAGCATCACTGAAGATGGCGACTCTGTCGATTGAGTTAATAAACGTATTAGTTGTGAGATTTTGTGTTCTAATTTTATTCTATCAAGTTATTTGTTTAGTAATTTGCTTAGTTATTTGTTTAGTAATTTGTTTAATTATTTGTTTTTAGTAATCCGTTTAATTATTTGTTAAGTAATTTACAGTATTTAGTTATTTGTTTAGTAATTTGTTTAATTATTTGTTCGGCAATTTGTTTAATTATTTGTTTAGTAATTTGATTAGTAATTAGTTGAGATATATAGTTAAGTTTAGGCTGGGTTTTATAACAGACACGACGCAACTGTAAATGACTCCCGTCATACCAATAACATCTAAACAAAGAAGTACGCCTACAGAAATGTGTGGGGGGCATTTGTTTGTCTCCTTGCGGAAAACCTGGATCCCCTTACCCTTCGTAGCTGGTATTGATTGCTCTCTACACAGCTAGGGTGCTACAGTATTTCTCTTTAGTCCATTCATGATAACATAAATACGCATTTCAAGTTACGTCATCAATCCCTTTGTTGTAGGATATAATGTTGTCGCGCATGATCAGTAGGCGACAGCAAAATACCTCTCGGATATGTTGTTGAGCGTGAAGTACCATGGTTAAATAAGACTAGAAAAATATTGTAAAAAATAAAGCTACACCATAACTGGTAAAGTCTTTAATTCGAAATATTTCGAAAAATAATTCGACCACGCAGCTGAACCGCTGACATGAGTTGAGCGAATTTCCAAAATTAATGTTACATGTTTCAGGGTTTCAACCGACTATTTCGGAAATTGATCTACTCACATAGGCGCTGAATTGCTGCCTATATGTAGAAATATATTAATAGAATTTGTTTGTACGTAAGCCTCCAGCTTCTACTCATGCGCTGCTTCGCTTCGCTCGCAGCGTACAAACTCGGCCGTTGGGTTTCGGATCAGAAGATGCGGGGTTTTTAACCGGGTACTTTTACGGTATTTTACGTTTTGTTCGATTTTGGGGGAACCAAGCGCGCTAAAAGGTCGTGTAAAAAAGCAAACGTGCGGAATAATATTCTACATTTATTTGTACAGATTAAACCCTAAAAAAGTTTCATTCTTGTACGAAAAATCGAAAAAACACAGTTACTTCCTGTCAAAAAACGTACTTCCGATTGTTGAATTTTTTTGCCTAACGAATCGATTTGGACAACCAACGTGTGTAGCAAATTTGGATCAAATCGGACTTCAAATGCGACCGTTAGAGTGCACATATATATTAAAAAAATTTAATGACACCCCAAAACCTGTTCTGGGAACCATGATCGGTGCTCATCTTCTACTTAGGTCTGTGGAAATTCGCTGTTAATAACTTTTAAAAAATTCAGTTCCGTTGGTCAGGCCCTTTTTGCTAGACACCATCGGTTACAACAAATAGTTAGGTGATTTTGCATTTTTTAAGGTTTTTGGGTTAAATAAGATAGGCACAAAGGAAAAATGTTGTGGGTGGTTTGTTTTTAAGGGGAAATTTTTTTAAAAACCTCCAAACGTGAAACGCATTTAAAAAACAAATTTGTATGCGTTTTTTCGGATGTTTTTTTCTAAAAAAACGTTAATATCTAAAAAAAATATGCAAATCGCAAAGCTAGTTTTTCAACTGCGAGTGGAGCTGGAGGCCGAGGTGGAAGCAAATTCTACTAATACATTTCATACACGCAGGCAGCTATTCAGCGCCCTCGTGAGTAGACCAATTTTCCAAATAGTTGGTGGAAACCCTAAAATATTTTTAAACTTAAAATTTTGGAAATTCTATCGACTTAGAGGTTCAGCTGCGTGATCGAATTATTTGGGTTTCACAATTTTTATGTTTTATTTTTAAAGGCGAAAAAACCTGAGTGGTTATATTCTTCAAACAGATGGACTAGGCTATATCGACATAACAGTGCCGTAGAGACTTCCATATTTCCTACCGGAGAACTCGGAACACTAAAAACGCGTACTACTCTAATGTACTATTATAAAGAGTTAAAATTTGTTTGTATCTATGTAGGGTGTAATCTCTGGAACTACTGAACCGATTGTAAAAATAGTTTTACTAATAAAAAGCTACACTATTCCTGAGTAACATAGGCTATAATTCATTTTGATAAAAATATTTTTTATTTCAATATTTGTAAATTTAGTCGGAAAAATCTTAAGTTAGGCCTAGACCGATGAACAAACACATGTATTTACATTTATTATAATAACAACCAATCAAATAAAATAACAGATAAAAACAGCTGTTTGCTCCAATATTTCCATTAACAGCTGATTTCAAACTTTGAAACAATTAATTATTTGTGTATCTATCTTTTAGGTTAGATTTTTATTAAAGTGTATACCTGAGTCATGCTGGTTCTTTTAAGCTTTATTATAACTGGTTAGGCCTAGACTGATGAACAAACACATGTATTTACATTTATTATAATATCAACCAATCAAATAAAATAACAGATAAAAACAGCTGTTTGCTCCAATATTTCCATTAACAGCTGATTTCAAACTTTGAAACAATTAATTATTTGTGTATCTATCTTTTAGGTTAAGTTTTTATTAAAGTGTATACCTGAGTCTTCCTGGTTCTTTTAAGCTTTATTATAACTGCTGTTATAAAATATACGGGGAAAACACATGCAGTCGAGGGACTGCCCGTAGAAGTGAAAACTCCTTTAGCTTTGATCGCTCAATTTTGGCATTGCTGAGAAATTTTTTTACGAGGTCTTATTTAAAAAATATTTTTAGTTATTTATCAATAAGTAACAGTTATGTTCTATTTTACATGAAAAAATAAAATGACAAAAATAATAGTAATAAAAAATTAAAAATGTAATGTGCCCTGTATTCTAAAATAACAAAAAAACTTCATTAACCACTCGTTGTGCGTTTTTAAAAATTTTGTAATGTTTAGGAAATAATGTACCACGAATTGTTTTATTTATCAATATAAAATACTATACATAATTATTTAAGTTATATTACTTAAAACTTAAGTAGGCATAATCGTGTTTAAATTGTTTCCGGTTGTTGGATTTTTTGGCTGATGAACTGGTCCGAGCGACTTAGAAAACCATCGTGTGTACCTATCGCGGACCAAATCCGACGTTATTGTGTGAACCCATAAATACATTTACAGGGTGATTCTTAAATAAGACGCCAAAACTTCTAGAGTGGGATCCTTACATAAAAATCCGCCCCTTTGTATTAAAAAAAAAAAAAAAAACATAGCTTTGGAAGTAAATAAGATATTGAGATCAGATTTGAAATCAAATCTATTTATTGAATGTTTTAAAAGTGCATAAAACATAAAGACTGTAGTTTTATTATTTTCAAAATGGCGGCCTGTTGAATATCTCGAAAACCATTAATTTCACAAAAACAATTGCAAAAGAAAAAAAGTTTCTTCTTTTTATTCTACAATCACAACGATTTGTTTTGTCTGTAAGTCAAAGGGTAATCGAGTTGTACAACAAACTGAAAAAATAATTTCTTGGTAGTTGTCTACGACACGTAAGATTAGGTCAGATTTTTCAGTTTTTACTTTCTCCTCCCTGTACGTAGTATATGGAGAAAGTATTCTTTTCGTCCAAATTTTCGAATTTGAATTTTTAGTGGAATTATTTGTTTTGGTGATCCCTGAACCCCAAAAAATTGTTTAGTGGAATTATCTGTGTTGGTGCTCCCTGAACCCAAAAATATTTTTAGTGGAATTATTTGTTTTGGTGCTCCCTGAATCCAAAAAAGTGGTTTTTGGTGATGTCTGTCCGTGCGTCTGTTAGGATGTGTACAGAGCTGGAGACCATACCAACGGTCCGATTTTGATGAAATTTGGTATGTAGGTGTAGTTCTGGAATATCTCCAGGCATTTTTTCAAATTTTTGATTTTTAAGGGGGTTTACCAATCAAAAATGGCCAAAAACCGAGGAAAATCTAAATTTCTCAAAAACGGCTAAAACGATTTTGATAAAATTTGGCTTATTTGTAGCCCTTAATGTACCCTACCACATGAAAAAAACCGCATCTTTCTAAAAATTCTCGTTTAGGTAATAATAACAATAACTAATTTTTTTACTTTCTCACTATAGCCTACTATAGTTATAGAGAAAGTATATAGTGATCGCAAAAAAATCGATATTGAGATTTTTGTGGAAATATCCGTTTTGGGACCCCTATAGCAATGCCGCATTACTATAGCCGAATTTTTACCACGGAATAACTAAGTTTAAAACAAGTAAATTTAATAGTTATTTATTTTATTCATATTTCATGCAAGAGAAACAACAACACATTACACAGGATTATAGTATATTTAATTGTCTTTTGAATGGTAAAACTCACAATATGTACTCGGGCTTATGATTGGGCGAAAATGTGCAATTATCGTACACGAACAGTGAAAAATTCGATTTTTGGGACCTTTATATGAGTTTTGTTCCTTGTTCCGGGAGGTGTACCTAAAACAC
>JAGFPH010001497.1:188505-217671 GCA_018207615.1 Philaenus spumarius | reverse complement strand
TGTATATACCACAGTATATATATATATATACTCGCGTTGGCGGTGGCTGTGTCGCGATTTCATACTTCTTTCCTCACCCGCAAATGTATATACCACAGTATATATGTATATATACTCGCGGTGGCGGTGGCGGTGTCGCGATTTCATACATTTTTCCTCTCCCGCAAATGTATATACCACAGTATATACATTTACTCGCGGTGGCGGTGGCGATGTCGCGATTTCATACTTCTTTCCTCACCCGCAAATGTATATACCACAGTATATATATATATATATATACTCGCGGTGGCGGTGGCGGTGTCACGATTTCATACTTTTTCCTCTCCCGCAAATGCTTTCTTACTGGGTGCACAACGTGCCTAAAGAAGTTTTCACTTCAATAATTTGATTTGAACATTTGTCATTATTTACCATATTAGCTTTAGAGTTATTATTAGTCCTACACCTTTATTATAAAGAAAACATAGAATGATTATGTGTATAGAAGGTTCCAACGGGGTTTTCGTGCGGAGTACGCAGGGGTTTCCCCTAGTAGATTATAAGCGTTTTCCACGCTTAGCTGCATATCGATTTACCTCTGATATAAGCTGTTCCCCTTCTTCGTAAGTACAAAGTAAGGGCATTAAAAATAATTCGACCGTGCAGCTGAACCGCTGACGTGAGTTGAGCGAATTTTCAAAATTAATTGACCAAGTGAAGCGAGGTCTCCGTTTTAGCTCGACCGTTCGGCATTTCGTCTGTGTGTCTCACGATTAAGGCCAAACGCCTTGACCGATTGTGATGATTTTTTGCATGAATGTTCCTTGTTCCCAGGCCGAGCGATGTGTGTATACGGTTTTTTCCATTTTCCCCCCTTAAATAAAATAAAAATGGCGGCAGCACTGTTTCTCTCAGTGTAAGCTTTTTTCCAAAGCCAGTTTGTGGCTTAACCGTAAGTCGAATTTAAAAACTAATAGTATTTTGCCAGTAGCAAATTTGATTTCAAACAAAATTGTATTCTTGATTTTTTCCCGTATCTCTAACGGTAAGCTCACAAAACGGCCGCAAACTTCAAATTTGTTAAAAATCGTCCTTTTGTATTTTAACCACGTTTTTATACGTTTATTCTAAACCAATTCAAAAGTGTTCCTTAGCTTTTTTGTAGATAAAGAATGCATATATGCCAGTAAAAAAATGATTGAAGTAAAATTAACAAAGTTATTACCTCAAGATACAAGCATGTTCAGTGACGAAAGGAAAAAGTTCAACTTTAGGCCTACATAAAAAGTAGTAAAACATTTTTGTAATTTTTTCACAAATGTAAAAAAGTTTCGTAATTTAGTTCCAAATAGAACTGTATAAAAATATTTATCAATTTCAAATTTCTTATTTTGAAAACACCAGTTTTTATGTTCCTACTACTTACAAGACTGCTAACAAATCTAGGCCTATTTTGAATAGTAATTTAGGAATACTATAATATTATTATAATAATATGTCCTTTGCCCAAAAATGAAATATTATTATAAGAAAGTGTAGAGAATAAATCAAAGAATTAAACTGTATACTTGTAAATTATTATTGCAAAAAGTATTTGACTTAGCTTTACTTGAATTACAAAATGAGAAGAAACAAATGAAACCTCGCGGCGATAAAGGACATGAAAAAATTACCGTTGGACAGCGTGGGAAGTGTTGGTACATGGGTTGAGATCACTATCACGACGCTTTAACATCGTTTGTTTTCATTATTTATAATACTGGAATATGATATGGAACTGTAAATACATTGTTAAGCTTTAGTTATTTAAGTATGTAAATATTTAATTCTATGTTTTCCCTCAATAACGCGATATTTTTATAGCTCTACCTTACGCATTATTAACCTAAGAAAAACACACCGCCCCCCCCCCCCCCTAAAAGAAAATCTTTAGCAGTTAAAGCTCAAGAAATGAAAAAAAAACGAGAACTAGAAACCCCGGAATCGCGGAAATTGTAAAGTAGTGTTTCACTGGCTAAACCTTCTGCTTACTTCCTTACTGGCACACTATTTTTAACCTAAGCTCAAAACCACATTTGTTATTTCAACGAGCGAGGTCTATTGTTCACAGAACTACTAGTATCATATGTGTTGTACGGTTTCAACCGACTATTTGGGAAATTGGTCTATTCACGAAAGCGCTGAGTAGCTGACTGCGTGTACGAAATATATTAGTAGAATTTGTTTGCACCTCAGCCTCCAGTCCCGGCTCACTTCGTTGCGGTAGGAGTTAACAAATAGAAAATGTAAAGCGTAACGAAAAAAAGTGTTAATTGGTTGCTATGGCAATTAGAAATAGAAAATACGCGTAACGAAAAGACGTTATCAAATTGGTTGCTATCGCAATGAATGTAAATACATTCAAGAAACTTGTGTTTTTGTTTATCAATTTAAATTAAGAGACGAATGCTCCGTCCGACGTAGTTCAGATATTATCGTCAAACAACCAATTCGACGACGCTTTTTACTTTCTCACTATACTATAGTATAGAGAAAGTATAGTGATCGCAAAAAAAATCGAAGTTGAGATTTTTGTGGAAATATCCGTTTTGGGACCCCCTGAGTCCAAAAAAGTGGTTTTTACAAAATGTCTGTCTGTATGTCTGTATGTATGTCTGTATGTCTGTATGTCTGTATGTATACAAAGCTAGAGAGAAAACTGTTCTATCGATTTCGATTAAATTTTCACCAAACGTGTCAATTAGACCTGCATAGATGCACGATAAAAGTTTTTGACAAATTTTGAAAAACAACTCCCTTTTATTTTGAAAAACAAAAAAACCCTAAAAATCGTATTTTTAAAAACGGCTCTTTCAACCAAATTTCAACCAAATTTGCACCAGACATGTCCAGTACGCCTGTATAGATGCACGATAAAGGGTTATGAACAATTTTGAAAAACAACACCCTTTTTGGCCAAAAAACCCCCACAAAATCAGTTATTATTTTTTTATAAGAAAACGGCTCTAACGATTTTGATAAAATTTGGCTTATTTGTAGCCTTTAATGTGCCCTACCATATACAAAAACCCGCATCTTTCTAAAAATTCTCGTTTAGCTAATAATAATAATAATAACTGATTTTTGGGGGTTTGTGGCCATAAAGGGGATTGTTTTTCAAAATTTTTCAAAACCTTTTTACGTACATCTATAAAGACCTAATTGACGTGCCAGTACGCCTGTATAGATGCACGAACAAGGTTTTGAAACATTTTGAAAAACAAACCCCTTTTTGGCCAAAAACCCCCAAAAAATCAGTTATTATTTTTTTATAAAAAAACGGCTCTAACGATTTTGATAAAATTTGGCTTATTTGTAGCCTTTAATATGCCCTACCATATACAGAAACCTGCATCTTTCTAAAAATTCTCGTTTAGCTAATAATAATAATAACTGTTTTTGGGGGTTTTTTGGCCATAAAGCGGGTTGTTTTTCAAAATTGTTCAAAACCCTTTTTCGTGCATCTATGAAGACTTAATTGACGTGTTTGGTGCAAATTTTTTCGAAATCGATCGAATAGTTTTCTCTCTAGATAATAATAATAATAATAATACTTATTAGTTAATCTCCAACTTTAATAAAAAAACTCTCCTACCCCACCCTACAAGTCACAGTAAACCTGTTTAGTAATTTAAATGTATTTGTGAGAAAGTATGTGCCAGTTCCTGGTACCGTTTATTCGTTAATTCATTTTTCGTTACGCGTTACATTTTCTATTTTTTCAACTCCTACCGCAACCCGTGTAAAGGAACGTCGTTCAAAAAATTTCACACCTGGTAAAAAAATACGTGCTTCCGGTTGTTGGATTGTTTTGGCTAACGAACTGGTCCGAGCGACTTAGAAAACCATCGTGTGTACCTATCGCGGACCAAATCCGACGTTATTGTGTGAACCCATAAATACATATACAGGGTGTTTCTTAAATAGGACGCCAAACTTCTGGAATGGGTTCCTTACATAAAAAAACGACTTGTTTTCAAACAATCCAGCAATTTGTATTAAAAAAAAAAAACAGCTGTGGAAGTTAGATTTGGAAAAGCATTTTATTTATTTAATGTTTTAAAAGTGCACAAAACATAAAGACTGTAGTTTTATTATTTTCAAAATGGCGGCCTGTTGAATATCTCGAAAACCATTAATTTCACAAAAACAATTACAAAAGAAAAAAGTTTCTTCTTTTTACTAATGTACAAATACAACGATTTGTTTTGTTTGTAAGTCAAAGGGTAATCGAGTTGTACAAAAAACTGAAAAAAACAATTTCTTGGTAGTTGTCTTCGACACGTAAGATTAGGTCAGATTTGTCAGTTTTTACTTTCTCCCCCCTCTACGTAGTATATGGAGAAAGTATTGTTTTCGTCCAAATTGGAATTATCGTTTTGGTGCTCCCTGAACCCAAAAATATTTTTAGTGGAATTATTTGTTTTGGTGCTCCCTGAATCCAAAAAAGTGGTTTTTGGTGATGTCTGTCCGTGTGTCTGTTAGGATGTGTACAGAGCTGGAGACCATACCAACTGTCCGATTTTGATGAAATTTTTTATGTAGGTGTAGTTCTGGAATATCTCCAGGCATTTTTTCAAATTTTTGATTTTTAAGGGGGTTTACCAATCAAAAATGGCCAAAAACCGAGGAAAATCAAAATTTCTCAAAAACGGTTAAAACGATTTTGATAAAATTTCGCTTATTTGTAGCCCTTAATGCACCCTACCATATGAAAAAAACCGCATCTTTCTAAAAATTCTGGTTTAGGTAATAATAATAATAATAATAACTAATTTGTTTACTTTCTCACTAGGTATAGCCTACTACTATAGTAGGCCTATAGAGAAAGTATAGTGATCGTAAAAAATCGATGTCGAGATTTTTGTGGAAATATCCGTTTTGGGACCTCTTGAGTTCAAAAAGGTGTTTTTTTACAAAATGTCTGTCTATATGTCTGTATGTATATAAAGCTAGAGAGAAAACTGTTCTATCGATTTCGATTAAATTTTCACCAAACGTGTCAATTAGACCTGCATAGATGCACGATAAAAGTTTTTGACAAATTTTGAAAAACAACTCCCTTTTATTTTGAAAAACAAAAAAACCCTAAAAATCGTATTTTTAAAAACGGCTCTAACGATTATGATAAAATTTGTAACCCTTAATGTACCCTATGATATGAAAAAAAACAGTATCTTTCTAAAAATTCTCGTTTAGCTAATAATAATAATAACTGATTTTTGGGATTTTTGGCCGAAAAGGGGATTATTTTTAAAAACCCTTTTTCGCTCATCTATAACTTACAGGCCTAATTGACGTGTTTGGTGCAAATTTGTTCGAAATCGATCGAATACTTTTCTCTCTAACTAATAATAATAATATTTATTAGTTAATCTCCTACTTTAATATCACCTCTCCTACCCCTCCTGCAATTATTAAGTCATAGTGAATCTGTTTAATAATTTAAATATGTTTGTGAGAAAGTATGTTCCAGTTCCTGGTACCGTTTATTTGTACATAACTCGGTTACAATTTGACTTACGGGCAAAATAAAAAAAATAAAAGAAGTTTGGCGTCCTATTCAAGGAACACTCTGTATATAACATTATAGGTCATTATATGGTGCATAATGTCAATAGACACACTAATACAAAGGTAATATTGAAGTTACGACCTTATCATGTTCGTTTTACTTTCTCACTATACTATAGTATAGAGAAAGTATAGTGATCGCAAAAAAAATCGATGTTGAGATTTTTGTGGAAATATCCGTTTTGGGACCCCCTGAGTCCAAAAAAGTGGTTTTTACAAAATGTCTGTCTGTATGTATGTCTGTATGTATGTCTGTATGTCTGTATGTCTGTATGTATACAAAGCTAGAGAGAAAACTATTCGATCGATTTCAACCAAATTTGCACCAGACATGTCCAGTACGCCTGTATAGATGCACGAAAAAGGGTTTTGAACAATTTTGAAAAACAACCCCCTTTTTGGCCAAAAAACCCCCAAAAAATCAGTTATTATTTTTTTATAAAAAAACGGCTCTAACGATTTTGATAAAATTTGGCTTATTTGTAGCCCTTAATGTGCCCTACCATATACAAAAACCCGCATCTTTCTAAAAATTCTCGTTTAGCTAATAATAATAATAATAACTGATTTTGGGGGGGTTTTTTGGCCATAAAGGGGGTTGTTTTTCAAAATTTTTCAAAACCTTTTTACGTGTATCTATAAAGACCTAATTGACGTGTTTGGTGCAAATTTGTTCGAAATCGATCGAATAGTTTTCTCTCTAGCTAACAATAATAATATTTATTAGTTATTCGCCTACTTTAATAAAAGTATACAAAGCTAGAGATAAAACTATTCGATCGATTTCAACCAAATTTGCACCAGACATGTCCAGTACGCCTGTATAGATGCACGAAAAAGGGTTTTGAACAATTTTGAAAAACAAACCCCTTTTTGGCCAAAAAAACCCCAAAAAATCAGTTATTATTTTTTTATAAAAAAACGGCTCTAACGATTTTGATGAAATTTGGCTTATTTGTAGCCTTTAATGTGCCCTACCATATACAGAAACCCGTATCTTTCTAAAAATTCTCGTTTAGCTAATAATAATAATAATAACTGTTTTTTGGGGGTTTTTTTGGCAATAAAGCGGGTTGTTTTAAAAAAAATTTCAAAACCATTTTACGTGCATCTATGAAGACCTAATTGACGTGTTTGGTGCAAATTTTTTTTCGAAATCGATCGAATAGTTTTCTCTCTAGATAATAATAATAATATTTATTAGTTAATCTCCAACTTTAATAAAAAAACTCTCCTACACCACCCTACAAGTCACAGTGAATCTGTTTAGTAATTTAAATGTATTTGTGAGAAAGTATGTGCCAGTTCCTGGTACCGTTTATTAGATCTAAGATTGTTTTTCAATTCAAACGGTCGAGTCTAATTTAACGGAAAAGCATAATTTCTAACCTAAGCTAACCGATTAATATTGAACCTTTTTTATACACGAATATTTTTATAGTACCTATTAAGAATGCGTAAGATTCAAGAATAATAGCAAATGTTTTCACTATCTTGTTAATTCAATAGGCTTATTAAAGCTTTTTGATTATCTGTTAAGACTTATGGTATAATCAATCAATTATACGAGCATATCTGTTTTAGTTGCTGTATAAACAACTAAATTTCTATGTATTTGTACATAACACAAAATCCACTATTATATTTTACTTAAATTATTATTGATTTGCCACCCACTTAGAAACGAACGTATTTTAAAGAATTTTACTTCAAAATTCGTTAGTCTTCTAGACATAAAAAACTACATAAATAAAATCAACTTGTAAAAGGTTGTACACATTTTAGGGCTACTTTCAATAGTTGATAGGCCTATAAACTGAAAGACATAAAAAAGACATACGTCGATGAATCAACCCAATACAGTAGCATATTTTCATCTTACCTAATAATGCACTCATTCTCAAAATATTGCAGTAGGCCTACTAATACTTCCTACGCTTTATGGGCATGTTGAATTTGTATTACATCACTTATAAAAGTACAATTACAAATTTCAATCTAAATTTAATCTCTGTGGAAATTAGCTCTGATCTAGAATAGTGATAACTATAAAATAATTTACAACAAAAAACTAAATACAACACGTGGGCCCGTGATTCAACTAGAACAAGAAAACTACAGAATATTTTAAGAAGCATACTAAGAAAGATTAAAAAATATCAACTTACCTGTTAAAATGAAGTGAAAAGCACGTGTTTAGTGTAAAAATCTATAATATCCAAGGAAAAAGCACAACAGTAATGAATTAGGCCTAATTACACGAAATATTTTAATTCCTTTCAATGCTTAATAAAGTTTAATTTTCGAGTTGTATTATAAAAGATTAAATTATGTTGGACAAAACCCCATTCCTTCAAACTATCTACGATTATTAAAAAAATGCAAATATAATTTTGAATAAAACATTAACTCAAACAACTTCTCCAAACACTTAAAAGCAGACGATACACAACCGACAGGCTCAAGCTTTCCGCAACATCTGAGTTGAGTGCGCACTCCTAAAACTGCTTGTATATTCACGTCAGTTCATAAACGCAGTATGTCAACCTTTCAGATGATAAGATGGCGATTCAACTGTTTGTAACGTGTTTCAGGCTAATGCACAAGTTTCACAGTAAGCATTGAAACAAAATCTTTGTAAATTTGAAATGCGCAGTCGCTTTAATAGGAGCAAAGAGATAATGTGTAACCTATTAGCAAATATAATGATTCGATAAAAAACTAATTAAAATGTTGACTAAATTTAAAGATACCACACCACAACCATAACATTAAATTGCGATTTATAGAAACTGTTTCATTTTTTTTTTCATTTTATAACTTGAAAATTTAATTATTAATAAAGTTGGTAATATTTTTGTATTGTCTAATAAAAACAGCTGATGAGAAACAGGTGGTGCTTTTACAATCAGCTGTTTGATATTTGTTCAAGCTCGGTGATTGGTTTTAATATAATACTTGATATTTAACTTTAACTTTACATCCAAACAGCAACACACGAAGGTTCAAGGTGTTTCGCGTATTACGACTTGTTCTTTGTTTATAACTTCTAGCCTTATATTTGTTATTTGATGTGATTGAAAATGAAATAATCACCTATTTGATTTCACTAGTCAAGTGATCACCACCGAAAGTGAATACATAGACTGCATGGTAGTGTTTTTAATTATATTTTTCAATATCATACAGATGTGGAATTAAACAAAACCTGTAAAGCTTCTTTTGTGAATAGGCCAAGGCTAGGTTAGAATTTAATCATTGGCCTAGGTTGTTTGAAGAACCTAGGCCATTCTGTTAGTATTTATGCATAATGGTAAATTGTTAATGAAGTAAAGAAGTTTTAACGTCAACAATTAAAGAAAGAAAATACACACATTGTGTATTGTGAAGACAATCATTAAATTAACAACATGGATCCTTCTGGAGAGTGTGGATCAGAAATAGGAAGGTAAGAATAGAATCATTTAGCTTCTACCTATATTAACTGTGTAGGCCTAATGTATTTTATTTAAATGTAATTCTTCCAATATATTGAAAATGTCCTTCAGATTGAATTCTTGTATTTAGACAAGTTCTTAATTATTAAGCTAGGCTACCAACAATAGTGGGCGCAAATTTACTATTCGACCCTCGGCTGACCTACGGCAACAGAATTGCAAGAATAATAAAAAAAATAGCCCAAAGTTCTAACTTGTAGTCTTTAGTTACAGTATGTTTATCTGTGTTCGACATATAACAGTAGAATGTAAAACAACATCGCTGTCTGCAAAAATAGGGTCGAATAGTAAATTTACGCACAATAATGTTTCTGTTAATTTAATTCATTTCTTGCAGCATATTTGTATTGTCAATTTACATAGGCCTATAATCATTGAATGATATTACTCCCAAAGGTGTATTCATTAAATTTGTTTCAACAATTAAACTACGGCAGAAGTTTTAATATGCCTCCATGCTGATTTCTTTACAGATAAGATTTTGTGATGAAAGCTTAGTGCTTCTAACCTAAGCTTATATTTTTATTTGCAATTAAATATATGTTATATGGATAGCTTTACAAATTAGAAACTTAATAGGCCTAGCCTAGTTGTGACGTTAGTATATTATAATGTTTAACATGGTGTGAAATAAGTTTATTTTTAAGGTAGGCCTATTTATTATTTTTTTTAACTTATTTTGTTAAAATTTTAGCTTTACGCTATATTTACTTACTGTTTTTATCTAGATTTAAGATGATTATAATTATATTTGATTACAATCTAGAAAATTTTCTTTGCTCATATGTTGGCACCTTTAGCAGTGATCTCTTTAGTAGGTAAATTTTTTTCTACTTTGTAAGAAATGTTGAGATGTAGGCCTAGAGTTTGTTATAGATAGTTATAGTTGGAACATAGTAGGCCTACTGCATTGGAGTGTAGCCTTGCAATGTTTTATTTTGTTACTAAATCATAAATATAAATTGTAGCCTAGCCTAGGCCTATTTGTTTTGCTAGCATATATTTTTAATATTGTTATAGGAACTGTAAATAACCTTAGAAATTTGTTAACTTAGTACCTAGGCCTATGGTGTTAAACTGTATTTTAAAATGTATGTAATTTTTGAATATTTTATTGGTGATGTTAATGTTTTTACTACTAGCCAATTTATATGATTCATTAATAATTGGAAAAAACTAATTTGTTGTATTGTTAACTAAATTATGATTCAAAATTATTTTTACTGTAGGCCTAATTGTATAGGCCATTATGACTATGGCCATACAAATGAAATTTTGCCAACGCCTCAAATGATACGCTTAAGGTAGACGGACCCGCCACCGAAAATACAAATTTTAATTGCATCCAAGAAAAGCAAATAACGTCAACTTGATGACACTAGTAATCGGCCATCTTGGAAAATATAGCATTAGTGTAGATACATATTGTAGTATGAGCAATGAGCGTACGAAATCTGTATATATTTAAAAGCCAAATACCACTCACTCACTGACTCATCATGAAATCTCAATGTTTTTTTTTTTTTTTGTTGTGTTGTAAACCATTGAAATTGAGTGTAAGCTGAGGTGGAATATGCTGTATGATTACATTGTAGAGCGTTTTGTGCGTTTGGGATGGCATCTCTGCTAAAATATGTTGGGCAGACGTATTATAAATTTTACATCACTATTTTAGCCTGAACTGTAATGTTTACTTATGATATTGATTAAATTTCACAACTAACTTCACTTAACAACAAATTGTCACTCGTGCAGTTCAAAAACTAACTACAGTGTACCATTATTCTATAAGCCTACTTCTAAATCAGTTTTATAGTTTAAGAAATGGTTACTAAGTAAAAACATCTAACGAAAGTAGTGGGATACTTTATAACACTCTGGACAAATGAAATTTCAGTATACACCCCCAGCCCACGCAGCTAACCTTAATATCCTAATGTTCAATTGTATTAGAAGAATGTGAAGTTTGTGTAAACAGCTGAACAATATATTTTGTCAAAATTATTAAACAGAATAGATTGTCAAAATAAAATAACAACAAACGCCTGAACATAAATTTTTTTTTTTGGATTTAACGTCCTGCTGTTTTGCACTTAAGGCTAATGAAGACGGGACCTACAGTTTTACGTGGAATGAAACAAGTTTTTTTCAAATAGGAATGATTCTCGAAACATATGGTATAATATTAATTTAATGTTAGGGAGACATCAAACTGGTATAGATAAAGGTATAATTTCTTCATTTCAATCCAATAATGTACAAGATCTGTCAAATCAATGCCTTCTAGTTATTTTGCATCCGTTTATTCCAAACACAACGCAGATTTGCTCAATACGAATGGGTCTTTTCAAAAACCTCTTTCCCCACAGTTCACATTGTCCTCTTGTAATATCGACTAGTAATATAATTGCAAATTTCAATGTCAAAAATTAACAAGATACGAGCTAGAGATTTGAAAGAAAATTCACAAATAATCACAGAACCTATTATACAATTGAAATTTTTGAATTTCTGATTTTGTTTTCCCTTAACCATTCTTGCATCTGCGTGAAAAAGGACTTACGAATTAAAAGTTATTGCAAGTGTCGTTTTAAATGCCTTTCATAATTCATGTAAAATTTGAAGAAAATCAAACAAAGCATTTGGTGGTGACTGAAAAATAATAGAGATTTTTGATAGATGAAATGCCAAACGGTAGTTATAAAATCGGTAATAAGCCTACTCCTAAAACGAAGTTTTCAGGTGTACTTTTTACGACTTTTCGACTTTAGCTTATAACTAGTTTGTATAAAGATTTGTAAAATAAGAGATTTCGTCACTAAACTCAATTTTTAAATACACCTTGAAGTAAGTTTTATTTGGTACATAGGTGTAGTGTATCAGTTTTGAATTTGTTTCGATTAAGTACTTTTTTTACAGGTCTGAAAGAATTGTTTATGCTTGGTTACAATTTCTTTAGCGTTTAGTTTAATCGTATAACTTTACAATACATAAGTTTTTTTAAGGAATTTGTATAGACGAACAGAAAGTAAAATTTTGACAGTATAAATTATGACACTAATTAACATTGAAAAGTTAAAAAGTTTTATCGATTTGGGGGTCGAACCAAGAATAAGGTAATTACATATTAATATTGAAAATATTTGAAGAAGTAATTAAAAAATGTATGGTTCATTGAATTGAACTAAGAATCTTTAGAACTGAAACCATTCAACTACCATTTTCAACAGTGAAATCGACCAATTTGAGTAATATATGTTGCGACTTATTTACAAGGTGTACAGTAATATTAAAAGTCTTTTGTTTTACAAAAATCCCTACACAAATGTCGTTTTTAATAATGATTAGGAACATTTACACCAATTTTGAAGAAAATCGAACAACGCGTTAGGTCGTAAACGCGTAACAGACAGACAAAATACCGAACGGTCTTAAAACTGGATACTTGGTAACCGAGGATACTTAAATCTCAAAACTATGTGATTTTTTTGTAAAAACAAACAAACTAGTATAGTTGGAAATTATTTATAAGGAACCTTTTTTGTGGAAATATGTTTTTGACGGTGCTTTTATGAATGTTGACAGAAATCATGATTATTAAAAATCTTTTTGAATTTAAACCATATGTGCATGCATAAAAATTAAATTAAATTAAATTTCTTAGAATGTTGTTTTTATGACAGTTTATGAACATAAATCTTAAGAACGTAACAGCAATGGATTCATCAGGTTTATTAAATTCGCTGTGATAGGTGGTTGCTTCCTCATTATCATAATGAGGAATAGTGAGTTGATAAGATGATATTCCAATACTCTATAGTCTTTTTATTATTCAAGTTGTTGAAGTGGGATTTTCCATGTGTTGTTTACTCATCATCCTTCATCAATTCTACGCCTTACATTAAGCACTAAAAACGTTTGTGGCCTACTAATTAATCAAATATAGATACAGATGGTTTTTTCAACGACTATTAAAGAATCTTGTGCATGAATCTTTCTCTTAAATCATTTTATTGAACTATGCTTTTGTATTGTAACAATAGCTAAGTGTTTAAATCAAAGTCCAGTGATTATCTACAAAAATATGTTACTTTTTATAAAATGTTATCTTGTATGTAGAGCAATAAATTGAAAGGCTGTTATGTAATCTCAGATTTGTTAAATCGAGTTCAGTTCTGTCAAAGATTTTAATATCCTAGATTTGGGTAAGAAGTAACTTTTCAACAAAAAAAAAAATAACTAAAGACACAGAAAAGAGTTTTTTGGTTAACTGAATTTGGCCTCCAATTAGTATAGTTGCTAGCCTACTGATTAAATGCAACTTTTTTGGAATGAAGTTCCTCAACACGGATTGCGGTAGCAGTTAACAAATAGAAAATGTAATGCGTAGCAAAAAAAAGTGTTATTAGGCTAATTGGTTTCTATAGCAATGACAAATATAAAATACGAGTAAAGAAAAAAGCGTTACCAAATTGGTTGCTATGGCAATGAATGTAAATACATTCAAGAAACATGTGTTTTGGTTCATCAATTTAAATTAAGAAACGATCGGTTCCGTCCGGCATAGTTCAGATATTATCGTCAAGCGCTGAAATTTTAGGTTAGGCCTAGAAAGTAATTTTAAGTCAAGGCCTAACCTAAAATTATTTATAATAAAGTACAATACCTTTTATTTTCCGTCTGTGAACCTCTTTTGTAAAACTTGTTTAAAGCTTTTGACGCGTTTCTAGATATTAATTCATCTTCAGAAAATCCCTCTATGCCTGGAAGTCGTCAAAACGTTAATTACACAGACACAAACACACAACACATTTAATAAACACAGTATGTAGATGCACTTCTTACGACTCCCGGATATCGACTGGTTTTCCGTTATCAAACAGCGCACGAAAAAAAAACTACAATATGCCGCTACAATACTAAAATTAGTGTATGTACGTTGCCGTTAAGACAGGTAAAATAAATTAAATATACACGCAATAATTTTAGGTTAGGCCTAGACTGATGAACCAACATTTTATGTTTATTGAATGTATTTACAATGAATGGACATTTAACTGTGTTTACCATCTTAGCTTTGATGTTATATAATTAATTCTACCCGTTTATTATAATAATATCAAACGTATGGAAACAGTAAATATTTGTATAAAAAACAATATAAGTTAATAATATACGACAATTGAAAGATTAAAATTATGTGTGTATGTTGCCGTTAAGGCTGGTAAAAGAATTGAAGAAAAGGCGTGATGAACTTTGTTCCTGACGGGGATCCCACGACTGCACACATTTACTTGTTTATTCTCCAAGTACTTCTGTACTGTTTTTGTTTATTCTAAACAAGTAATTAAAGCGGATACATTTTCTTACAAATATCTCAGAACCAGCACAATTCTATTAAATAATTTTAATGCATTTGGTGAATACTAGTAGTTCTGTGAACAGTAGACCTCGCTCGCTGAAATAACAAATGTGGTTTTTAGCTTAGGTTAAAAATAGTGTGCCAGTGAGGAAGTAACCACAACTCACTCACAGTTGCAGCAGCCACACTGACGTTGTGCAGGAAAGAGCAAGACAGCAGGTAGCACTCTCACTCTCTCCATCTCCATAAAATTATAAGGTTTTATGAAGATATCTAAAGAATAAACGTATAAAAACATGGTTAAAATTAAAAAACTTGGACGACTTTTAACAAATTTGAGGCCATTTTGTGAGCTTACTGTTAGAGATACGGGAAAAAATCAAGAAAACAATTTTGTAGAACACCACATTTACTACCTGCTAAATGTTATTAGTTTTTCAATTCGACTTACGGTTAAGCCACAAACTGGCTTTAAAAAAAAGCCTACACTGAGAGAAACGTTGCGGCCACTATTTTTATTTTATTTAATGGGTTAAAAATGAAAAATTGAAAAAAACCATATATTTACATGGCTCGGCCTAGGAATAAGGAACATTCATGCAAAAAATCATGACAATCAATCAAGGCGTTTGGCCGTAATCGTGAGACACACAGACGAAAGGTCGAGTTAAAACGGAGACCTCGCTTCGCTCGGTCAATTGCAAATCTAGTATTACCACAGCCTATGTTTTTTAGTTACTTAAAAAAGATAGTAAGATAAAAATGTAATAACTTACATAAGTACTCAAAATTTAAAAAATTCAAACTAATATGCACTCAGTAAGTATACTAAAATATTTTATTTTTCAACTTTAAGCCTTTTACTAAGCTTTTCTATGACATTCGTATTCTCTGTGTAACAACTCTCCTCCTTTGAGAATGCTCTAACTTCTAATAAGCATGATCTCCAAAATGGCTTCATTGTAAATTACAAAAAAAAAAAAAAATCAATTGGCCAATCAGAAGTAATAAATTGATTAGCACTATAAATCGCCAATAATAACAGGGTAAGGCATTCTCCACACTCAAATCTTTGTCTCTGGCCAGTTTGTTGGTAGACGGCTGAGGTAGCTAGCTGCTATTGCTGATTGTGCCATTATTGATATTAGTGATGAAAACAGGAGAAAAATAAAACAATGGAGGCATGAGATTTTTGAGGAAGGACTTTGGAAATTCAGAGATATACATTAACAAATTATTAAAACTTCAGTCATGATTAAATACATGCATAGAAAAAGAAAATACAAATTGTTTTGAGTGGTATCTACTTTTCCTGATTCGCTGGAGATTGTTTCGTCAGTGCTTCTGCTTCCCCTTGGCTCTGTACCTTACAGCAGAAGCAATAGCTGATTGTAGACGAACCAAACACTTTTGACAGGAGCTGCCCCGCTTTTCTTGGCCGGAAAAATCTTTTTATGTTCCTGCCGTAAAGATGTTTTTAGATTGTGGTTTTTCTTGTATTTCCGAGCCAGATCTTTGATGGTAAGTTTTTTTTTGGTTCAGATTTTATAATCAGGGGATGTAACATGACATAAACACATTGACTTTTAGTAAATCTTCAATAAATAAAACTTTTTCGTTAGGCCACATTTTGTAACTAAAAACGTAAAACATCTACACTCAAGGATCCAAGACAAAGACTGCCCGCAAAACGTCCACACTACGACTTATTGTGTAACATTGTCTACCGATTGTCCCAGGTCTCCCATTTCTGTTGGGAGACGAAAGTTCTTCAATGTTGGTCTCCGAACGGTCTCTAGACGTGGTATTTGTCTCCCGATTGTCACCAACCATCTAGAGACAATCGGGAGACATTGTCTTTAGACCAAAATCGCCTAGACATTGTCTCCTGGTGTGGACAAGGCCTTAGAAGTGACTAACCTAGGCCTACGTTGCTCATACGTTCTCAATTCCGTCTTTAAACATATTTATTGGTAGTTGTGTAGGATAGCTCCAAATAATCCAGGGAGTTGTATATTATATAAGAAAAACTCGTGTCTCATTTTATCAATTTCAGACATCCTCAGCCTCTTTGTTTCTACATTATACAATAGTTAGCGATAAAGTCTTATGTGACACATTACGCCTATCCGTACTATTCATTGAGTTTGAATCCTTTAATAGCTGTAAATAAACTGTATCCTCTTTGGGAGATTCTTTTGCGAAAGGTACGAACAAGAAATCGTTCGTCCGTCTCTCTGAGTGGCATCTTCAGTTATTCCGGTCATTCTTAAAACTACCGACATGAAATTTTGTACAACTGGAACTGTACCCACACGAATGTAGTAATAAGTCCGGGTACACTCCAACGAAGGGTCGATCACAAAAATATTTCATAAAGGTGACCAAACAGTCTGGGCCTAACTTAATACAGTAGAGTCCCGGTAATTCGAGTCTCGATAATCCGAGGTTCCGTGTAATTCGAGCCACAAACAGCATCGAATGTGACCATGGCATTGTGACACATTCTTGCTGCTTGAAGGGTACCTATCTTTAAATTTATGTTTTGAATGAATCTGTCAAGAGCGTTTGTACAGTAAGTTGCCAGTATAAATGCTTAACATTTTTTTTATAATGCCCTGATCCATTGGCTGTACAACTAAAGTCATGTTTGGGTAGTGGGGAAAATAACTGTTACGTTGTTCATATAAGTGGTATATAGAGTTATGCGCAGTACAAGTGTCAATAAACCATATGATTTTACTGTTCTGTTTACAAAAGGTTTTGTCAAGATTTAACAACAGACAGAGATTGGGCAGAGCATCAATGACAAACTACAGTATCGGTACCTAGAGAATTCTCGGAAGGTAAAATTCTTGGAAACCGGTCTAGAATTACAATATGTGAACAAACACGTAAGTCCTGCCTCCTATGTCCAGCCCCCTTTCTACCAGACAGTGACCTATTTATCCAGCAATCCCTTTTACAGCACAAGATTTTATTTTTAGTGTTGAAAAAAACTTTGAATTAAAAAAGTTGACTTCGAATTATCCACCATTTTTTTACATTGATGTATAAAGTTCAAGGGACCGAACTGAAACTTCGAATTAATGGTAATTTCGAATTAAAGACGCCCCCTTTCTACCAGACAGTGACCTATTTATCCAGCAATCCCTTTCGCAGCACAAGATTTTATTTTTAGTGTTGAAAAAAAAAACTTTGAGTTAAAAAAGTTGACTCCGAATTATTCATCATTTTTTTACATTGATATCATATAAAGTTCAAGGGACCGAACCGAAACTTCAAATTAATGGTAATTTCGAATTAAAGATGCCCCCTTTCTACCAGACAGTGAATTATTTATCCAGCGATCCCTTTCACAGCACAAGATTTTATTTTTAGTGTTGAAAAAAACTTTGAATTAAAAAAGTTGACTTCGAATTATCCATAATTTTTTTACATTGATATCATATAAAGTTCAAGGGACCGAACCAAAACTTCGAATTAAAGACGTTCAAATTATCCAAGTTCTACTGTATATACAAAAATAACATCGAAACAAACTTTTTTACCTCAGTGTTCAATACAAAATAGTGTATATTTAATAAAACTTTAATTTTTTCAGAGATACAAGGACTATAAATAGTAGTTTTATCTTAACCTCTACATATTCCGTGTAATTCGAGTTTTTCACAATCCGAAGTACTCTCGGTCCCGTTCAACTCGAAATATCGGGACTCTACTGTTACAATTATAATCTCATAATGCTGGTTCAAAAATGAGAAAGAGAGCACGAGGATATAAAACACGCACCGTCTAATACTCGGAATGTTTCTCTGAAATACATTTTGTGTAATGATGTTCTCTGGTACAGGCATATACTGTAAGATTATAACGATGTAATTTATTGTTTCAGTTGTCTGTTGCTGAGGTATGCTAGTCAGAATTCTTTGGACGAAAGTTCGCAAAAACATATTCCTCGGCCTAGCAATAAGGAGAAACCCCCTTATAGGAATAGCAATCATGCGCACAGAGCATTCGATGTTATGAACGTGATGAGAAAGTAAGTAGCCTACAGTGACCGTAAGATGCTTGTAAATATGTTTTCAGTCGTTGATTAAAATCTGAAAGTTACAGAATATGTTAAACTGAAAATGATAAAAAATTCACATTTTTGAAATTGGTTTTTGTTGGTAATTTTGTTCCACATGACTTCCTGCACAAAAATACAATTTAAGTAATGATTCGCCAGTATTTATATCAGAAAATTTGGTTTTTCTGAGTTAGTGCACTCTTTTCAGGACCTGAACTTTTTTTTACCTATTTTGTTGTTGTTCAGGGTGTCCACCACTCCCGAAAAGTCACGAATTGGATAAAAGAACACGAAAGTCCCCAAAACGTCATGTCCTGTTGTCTAAGGTCACCTATTTTTCCCCTGACTGAAATAGAATTTCCCCCACCCCACAATTTGTACAGTATCGTACAAACCACCCGTGTAGAACGTGTGGCAACTCTTATTCAACGTTCAAAGATAAATTTTGACTACTACAGTAGAATCCCGCTAGTCCAACCTTGGGTAAATTTACTTCTCGCTTAGTCCGACCATACAGTCATATCAGCGATTGTTTTTTTTTGTTTTCGGTGTTTCTCATCAAGCAATTGGTTCAATTATTACAAACACAGATCGCAGTTCACCTGTTTGCAATGTCAAGCAATTTAACAGAAATCTAGCAATACGGGGTGCATAGGTTGCCATGACAACTGCCTCTTCCCGATTTGAATAGCGTGTGGCGAGTCCCCTCTCATCACTCAATCTTAGGCCTTAAAGCAATAGTCGTGTGACTCGCTGACTCATTATTGGATAAGACTTTTTAGACCGTTGAAACGTCTAAATCGCGAATATCGGCCTTTACATTTGGACGCTTTCTTGTCGGAAAGAGCCACAAGCGGGAAAGAGCGTGGGAAAGAGTCTATGTGTAAAGATTGCGGATGGAATGAGGAATTTGTGTACGCGCTAGTATGCACGTAATCCAAGGCCTAGAGTTTTCTAGAAGTCTTAGGCTGGTATTCATAGTCGTTTCTTAAGGTAGCCTTAAGGAAGGAAGAGTTTAGGAGACCTTAAGATATGATTTTTGAATGCAGAGTCCAACCTTAAGTATAGATTTTGACTCATCCTTAAAACATTCTTTAAAGATACCTAAAGGCTGCCTTAGTTTCATTTGCAATGCAGAGTTGCTTCTTTTCATTAAGCAGGCCTAAAGGTACCTTCGAATTCTTAATTTTCTCAAGGTAGCTACCAACCTACCTTTGGGGAAATTTAGCGAGTTTATAAGTGATTCTAATGACACACAAAATCGCTAATTATGAATTTTTTTAATTTATTGATTTCGCATGTTATTATGGAAGGATCCCTAAACGGTATATTCGGGATTATGATAATCCATTCGAAAAATATTTAAACGGCAATTTGAAATGAGATACCGATTTTCAAAGGATGCCGAATGTAGTAAAAAATGTTATTGCCCCATTGTGGTAGGCCTACCAGATAAATTATAATAAAAGATGATTACCAATATCCCATATTCATACAATATTGATAGTTTGTGTTTTTATGCCATGAGAAATATTTAGGAAAAAACAGCTAACTAGTCTGTTGCATATTTTTTATAATTAGTCTAGTAGGTATGCTAGGCTACTGAACAAAATTAATTGATACGGTAAAACAATTTAATAGATTGAGTTTGTTTTGGATAGGCCTAACTGTTCAAATAAATGTGACAATAGCTTACATATTTTATTTTAATCATACAGTTAATAATAGGCCTAATATCTGATTAATGAAAAACGAAAGCTATCAGTATGCACATAACCTCAAAACGTACACTGTACTGCAAAACTATTCAGTTGGAGTGACAATCAGAGTAAATTTAAAATCAATAAAGGCTATTTTATTAGTTTATCGGTGTCATTGATTAACTAAATATTGCAATAGCTAAAAGTAAATACTGAGCTATGCATAAACTAGACTTGTAGGCTACCAATTTCATAATTATTGATCTAATCTTTAGTTTGTTTAGATGAGAGGGAGTGAGACAATTTTAGGCTTACATCCCAACATAAAACAGTTTGTATAAATTCACCAATTAATTAATTTAGCAGCTGATTTTGTAGTTGCTAACTTGTGCCAACTGTTGGACGTAAGTGCCAACAATATTAAAGTAAAAAACCATGAATGTTATGAACGATTTCTGTTTAAGTTCATAAATAAACTAAATAAATGCATTTTAAATGCTTTAACAAGTTAAATTACACAAGGATAGCTTTATTTATAGTTAATGAATTATTCGTTCTAGAGGTATTTACTTTTGTAAAATTGGTACAGGTGTCTTCTACTCTTTAGGTCTCCTTAAATATAGCCTCACCTAAGGCCGCCTTAAATAAACGTCTATGAATTGAAAACTATTTGTAAGGCCTCTCTTTAAGGTATGATTCAACCTTACGGTTTTCTTACATGAGGGAGCTTTAAGGCTACCTTAAGAAACGACTATGAATACCAGCCTCGATCGTAAGTCGATCGTAAAACTTTGTAAGATCACGTGTGGGAAAGAATGCTACTTTGTCGTCTATTGAGTAAAAAAACATTACAGACTTTTTTCGACCTGAAAAACAACAAAAACATTACATTTTTAATGTTTCAGTGTACATTGTTTGTGTTTCGTATCATTCTTGTTCTGTATTTTCGATTAAAACTTTGTTTTATTGCGTTTTTAATGTAAATAAATGTGTTACTCTGATAATCCGACCTTTTTTGTGATACGACCATACTCTTGGTCCCGTTGGTGACGGATTAGCGGTGTTCTACCTTAGTTATCAAGACTTCCCGCCAGCAATTCTTTTGACGTTTTGACCTTCAATATAAAATATCACGTATGTACACAACACGTGTTTTGGATCTTATCGTCCATTGTGATTAAAAACATTCAACATGAAATGACAGTTATACACAACACTCACGCACATTAGAATATAAACGTTCTCATCATGTCTTCGCATCTCCCGTCTAGCATCTCACAGAAGACAAATTAGTGCTATACTGATTCTTATTCGGACAGACAAGAAATTAAACTGTCACAGTCTTGGTACTGTTAAGGCAGCATAAACCATAAATACCGACCAAACTTGTGTTTTTCCCAAAATTTGTAACATTTTCTGTCACTTCCAGCCTCATTTAAAAATAGCATGATAAATCATTGTCCATGACTCATAGGATGCTTAGTGAAAGTTTCATCATAATTATATAAATAGTGTTTGAGTTAAAAAAGATAAAAACTTTTTCTCTTGATAACGTGGTACAAATTTTTTTTATAGTAATTGAACATTGTAAAGAAATAGTTATCATTTTTTTATCACAATTCTTGTCTCACGTGCATAAACTTTTAGTTTGTAGGCTTCATTTTCTGTTTGCGATGCTGTAAATTGACTTTCAGATATAGACACATTTGGCAATCCTAACCTTTCATCCTGCCAAATACCTTCATCAAATAAGTACAGCGTAGTCAGTTGAAATTATGTTGAAAATTAAACTTGATAACAGTATTTGTATTTCAGTTTTAGTGAATTTGTTTGAGATCATTTCTATATTATGATAGTAAAATTTAAATCCAATAGTTCACAAAATGTTTTGATTGACTTACATTCTCCTAAAATGTTTTTTTTTTTTTACTCTGTGTATATTGAGCATACTCAGAAAAAATCTGTTTTTCACGTTGATCATGTTCAGTATACGCTAATGTTCTTCCAATTAGTTGATGGAAAAAATAATCGATTACCTGTTAAAAAATATCTTAAACCATGAGTAATTGGTCTTAAGACTAGCTTTAAGATAACAATATCTAACAAAACTGTAATCCCATTAAAACACAATACAGCAATCCCTCGCTATGCGGGGGGGGTAGATTCCGAAAAATTACCCGCAAATAGCGAAAAGCAAATATTTATAAGAAAAGGGAGGTTATGTTCGTGACATAAATTTTCGAACCCGCCAATACTGGCACAAAACACAGGGTCTTGCAGTGACACTGCTTTCAGCATCTTGCTGAACAAAATGATTGTATAAATGCCGTGCTTTTTCTCTAATTAAAATAGAACTGAGAGGAATCTTTTTTCAGAGTCGTCTTCAATCCAAATATTAAAGCCTTCTCAGTTTTTTCGATGTTATAGTCACGACACACAGCTATAACCTTTGCCGATTGTGAAGAGCTTTCTTTTACGTTTTTACAAATGTTTCCTACCTTTTTCTTAATGTACTGAAGCGTCGATTCATTTACTTTAAAAAACCTTGCCACTGAGGCTACACTTTCGCCACTTTTAAGGCGATTGAGAAGTTAAATTTTTTTTTATTAAATGGATGACTTTTTTTAGCCATGCCTTTAACTAAATCACTGTACAGTACAGTATGCCATTGACCTTCATTTGCAGAAGTCCACTGGTATTCATGCAGAGGTGTGTTGTAGGGCAATCCCATCTTGTATGTTTTGTTGTATTTGTGAGTGTTTCGCCGACGTGGTATTTATACAAGGTTATTAAGTTGTACCATAATTACAGTACATAAGCGGTAATAATTTACAAATTTTGCATGTATGCAGTGCTATTTAATACAGTATTTTTTTTCGACCATGAATACCAATTCCGCGAATGTCGAGGGATTACTGTACATATCTCGATTAATGAACCTTGAAAAATAGTTAAGACTTTAAAGTTTACACCAAGTATGAAATCATATAGTACACATTTTTTCGAGCAAAAATCCAATTCTAACTAACTTTTTCTTGTAATTTTCATTGGACTTCTTGCTTCTCTTCAATAACAGTTACATGTTATATTGTAGTAATGTTTTTTTGTAAGTACCGTTGTATTTTTGTGCTTTTAGTTTCTTACAACATAATTTTTCTAGCAAGAGATTGATCCGGTTGTGGATTATTTACTTCTTATTTCTAGATAAAGCATTCAATGTTCTTCAATTACAATTTCAGGTTGTATAATAGTAATTTTGTTTAAAGTAATATTTTAATATGTGCATGCTTTAACCCTACAACCGGCAATGTTAACTAAAATGGATTCTTTGGTGTTTGCAAGCATTTTTTTCAAAAATTCGCCAAATATAGTAATTATATACCAATCTAAAAGTGTTCCATAGTTTTTTTTTTTTTTTTTGTAGGGAAAGGTTCAAAGAATTCATATAATGCCAGTAAAAAATTGATTGATATTAAATTTACATAGTTATTAGCTTAAGAAACAAAAAATGTTCAGTAACTAAAGGAAAAAGTTCAACTTTAGGTCTACATAAAAAGGTAGACATTTTTTTCCAAATGTACAAAAGTTTTGTAATTTAATTCTAAATAGAATTGTATAGAAATATATATCAATTTCAAATGTCTTATTTTGAAAACACCAGTTTTTATGCTCCTACTACAAGACTGCTAACAAAACTAGGCCTAGTTTGAATAGTAATTTTAGGAATATATCCTTTGCCCAAAAATTAAATATTATTATAAGAAAGTGTAGAGAATAAATCAAAAACTTGAACTGTACATTTGTAAATTATTGATTCATAAAATTATTTTGAATTAGTTTTACTTGAATCACAAAATGAGATCAAATAAATGAAACCTCTTGCGCACGAATCCTATACAAGATACCGTGTAAAAAGCCGTTACAACTGTAATTTCCAAAGCGTGAAAAAGACGAGTTTTGAATTTCCCACTTGTCTGTATTTGCCAGGACTGTACGACGAACACCGTTAGAGTATATGTCGTTTGCTTTACACGAATTGGAGGATTGAACTTTTCTCTACAAATAGATATAAACATATCTATACAAATATTTCGAATTGTAAAGATATGTCGAATCTAAAGTGTGCCGTTTCATTGGTTGAACTGTCCAATTGCAAGGGTTTACAGAAACCTTTATATTTTCAAAACTATAAGAGTGACGTCTGATTGGAAGGCAGTTTTAGAAAGTTAAAATCTTGACGAATCCAAAGTTATCTTTATATTATTGTCAAAATATTTCTGTCGAGCGATATTGAGCCTTGGAGAAGTGGCAAAGTTGAGTAATTTCTTTGTGTTTTCACGCGCAGCAATAGCTTTTTAGAAAACTACAATTTTAAAACGGTGATTACATATGTAAATATACGTTTTACAAAACATTTGTAAATAATTAGAGTTTGAAACATTTCCTTTTTAATGGTTTTTATTTTATTGAGATTGAATGATTTTTAGTGGGTGAAATATTTGATGCAATCAGACATTAAAAAAGTGCTGGCTCAGCTTGCTGAGACGACTGCCGGTTGTAGGGTTAAGTTCTATACGAAATTATTTTTCTTGCCCATACATCCCCTTACCCGTACTACATAGTTTGTTATATTTGTTTTTCTAGGCAAAATTTGCTCTGTGACGTACGTCTGGTTGCTGATAGTATAGAAGTTCCTGCTCATAAAATGGTGCTTGCTTCGTGTAGTCCTTATTTTCATGCTATGTTTACTAGTTTTGAAGAGAGCAAACTGGAACGAGTGGTGTTACAGAGCGTAGATTCTCAAGCATTACAGTTGCTCATTGACTATGTTTACTCGTCTGAAGTCCATGTTACAGAAGAGAATGTTCAGGTTTGTAATTACTTACTGTTCTCCTACCATGTACTACAACCCTAGGGACTTTGCGATATTATCAATATTAGTAGATATCAATATTTTTGTTTTGTTATTCAATATTGTCGTGATATCGGAAGAATAAGTCAATATCGGATTTTTCTATACTGTAGCTATTACGTTCTTTTGTATAACAAAATTGCAACTCCTAACAATAAAAACACAAAGAACTTACTTCACCTATACAATTACAGTAAGTTTTTAGTTTCTAAACATTAAGTTTGTAAGTGGCATGTTTTATACTGATAATTGTAATATGTATAATAAAAATTAATTGCTGTTCCTTTGTAAGCGCATCACTTAAGAACGGCTGGACCAATTTGGCTATTTTTTGTTTTAAAATGTTCGTAATAGTCCAAACTAGGTTTTTATATAAAGAAATTTTTTTTCGTATAAAAAGCTTAGCATCATGCCATGTTTGTTTATATTCATTACCATAGCAACTTTACTTAGCATTAATTTATAATTAGTTTAAATAGTCTTCAAAACCAACAGCTTTTTTAGGTTAGATTGACCAACTTAAAGCAAACAAAAACCAAAATCAACTAAAAATGCTTACTATATTATATTTTAATTTAATTCAAACATTGGTTATTACATAATATGTATAAAACAGTTGAGTTGGGTTAAAAACTGAACATTATTTTAGGTTAGGCCTACAATGAACCAAAACACGTTTATTTGCAACCAACTGGGCTAATTTAGAATCAGGTTTTTTACAATTCTTCACAACTATCAGTTTTTTTAGTTTAGGTAGGTAAAAGCAAACAAAAGGTGTACTGTATTAACTTATCTATAAAGGTTTACAAATTTAAATTTGTCATATATTCATAAGTGGCATACAACTATTTTGCAATTCAATTACTTAAGCCAATGTAGTGAAAAGGAATAACTGCTCTTTAAATTAAATCAAGCAATAGTGAAGCATTGCTGGGTCCACTAGTTGTAATATATTTTTACAAATCTAATCATATAAATGCTCATCTTAAATTATCCTTAGTTAAATTATCGTTCAATAGTTGAGTTATCTGGTTCATTATTTATATTTTTAGTAACCCCGTTACATTATTCAGTAACTATTGTACTAATATTAAACTTTGTGTTTTGTGCAGGCCTTATTGCCTGCAGCCAACTTGCTACAGTTGACAGACGTACGTGATGCGTGTTGCGACTTCTTACAAGCGCAGTTACATCCAACAAATTGTTTAGGCATTAGAGCATTTGCAGATCTACATGGCTGTAACGATTTACTCGCAGCTTCGGAAACATACATCGAACAACACTTCCCGTAAGTATTTTTGCGTAACCCATAGATCAGTGAATTTGTGGGCGGCAATATGTCGCCAGAAAAGAGAATTTCGATTTTTCTTTGTTTTATTTTAGTTTTACTATCTGTAATTATTGTAAGAGGAAAAATGAGTTTAAAAAATGCAGTGAGATTATTGTTTTTTTACTGACCTATAGTTTTAATATTGATTAATTTGGTTTAATACATGTCTGACCGGTGACTGACATTCTCAGAACGCGACTAAAGTGACTATTGCGTTTTTTGTTTGAAGTATTAACGATCTCCGGGCAGAGTGAAATTTGTGTTTTGTGTACGTTTTTATTAAGTTTTATATTAATCCGATTATGGTCGAAATTGCAATAGGTACATAAGGTAAGGCATACCTAAAATAAGTTGGCCTTGTTGACATAACTACAGTCGAGTCTCGCTATTCCGAACCCCGCTATTCCAAAAATCCGCCTATTGTGAACAGAGTTCAGAAAATATGCTGATTTTTTTAAACATTAAAACAGCAGAAATTAAAAAGATGTTCATAAAAAACGTACATTTATTGTTATACAAATAAGTTAAATAGAGGCATACACAGAGCCTACGCTTGATGAAAACCCCCTGAAAAAAATTAGAATGAAAGCTGGTGTTGTTTCCTTCTTGTTTTTCATCAGTTTTTTGGGAAGGAAGCTACCTCAACAAGCGTCAGGTGAAACGGTACCAGATCCGTCAGAAAGAAGGAAGGATTAGATACAACAGCTAAACACTAGTAGTGTTGCCACCACTGCCAGCTGCTTTCATCCATTTTTCTCCTCTGTTTTGTTATCTCGAACAAATTTTATTTTTTTCTCGATCTTTTTTCAAGACGGTGCGGTACTAACGGACAGACTGCGGGATGACAAAATGGACAGTTCGAACAACCTATCCCTTCCATTCCGTTTTTAGAAGAAAACAGAATCTTAACGCACCGAAAGGAAAAAAACGGATGGTGTAAACCTACTACACTAAGGCAAGCATTGGCCGCGTCTTCGTGTGATATGAGTTCAATTTGAGCGTTCACCTCCTCGCTTTCCTGCGAGCCGATCAACACTGTATAGAACTGACTCTAGCACTTAATTTACGCCTTAATAAGTCAATACGTTAATATTCATGAAATCTGCCTATTCGGAATTCCCGCTAAACCGAACAGTGTTCAGTCCGAATTAGTTCATAACAGTGGGACTGTACTGTATAATCAAACACTTTGTATAAATCCCGTTATAAACAATAACCCGGCACAAGTCAAACAACTGCGTGTAGTTTATGCAGATTTACACAAATAGCTGACAATATCGTCGTCTACTACTCTTTTCCTCCAACGAAGACAAACTCGCACTGTCTACTAGATAGAGAATTTAATTTACTTTAATGCTATATGAAATGCAAGTTATTCCGGTCGTTATTAGCGCCGATATATCAATTTTACGAATTGTCTCAGTGCGAGACGATAGCACTTGGAAGGTTAACATACTTCACTTACAAATCATTACATAAATACAAATATCACCTTTCCACCTTACTCACTATAGTTAGGTAGATTGAAGTAATAACATTTCATGAGTGTGTATTTGATATTTATATCTTTCGAGAAGAGACATTTTTTAATTCTTGTTTCATTGTTTCAGAGAAGTCATTGAATGCGAGGAGTTTCTTACATTATCACATCTTCAGGTTTCTAAACTTATTTGTAGCGATCGGCTTACAGTTCCTTCTGAAGAAAAGGTGTGTAGGTAATAAATTGTATTCTTTAGGATAATGAATGTATCCTATTTGCCCAACTGTATTGGTAAATTCACTATTGTAATTTTTCTCGTTGATTTTTAACCAAATTTTTGAAAAAAATAACAGCTATTACACTCCATCCAACTTGAAAACGGTTGGTCGGACGAGGATAGGACTTTGTCTCTATATGTTTCAGACTATTTGGAGACGATACTATTAGGGTTGGGATTTCTACCCTCTTTATCCGGGTTCAAACACTACTTTAATATGTTAATAACAAACAAGGGACAGATCAATAACAAGTGGGACGCCGACGGGCCAGTAAAGACCATATTTTGTGAATAACAAATTTGAAAATTTTAATACAAATTTTCATTACTAGGTGGAGTTTACAAAATTTCTCCTTTCGATATTTTATAGCCCTTATGATTGCCTATCCAACGATATCTATATCACTTCTCTACGACTTGGCATTCATGACATAAAGTGCATTATGTAAATGGGCGTTTTTTCCACCTAGCTCCTTCACCTTAATAATAACCCCCTCACTTTATCAGACCTATCCTATTCCTATCCTAAGTTTTGATGAGAAATTCAAAAATGGTGTCAAAGTGAATATACCCCAAAATTTGAAAAAATTTGGGAGTCAATTGGGGGTCTTTACTGGTAACAATGCACAGTGGTTCAGTGATAGAATGCTTATCTTACATTTATTCACACAATCATCTTAACTCGGTAACTAATTTAAGATTCATGTTTTTTTGTGTCCAAGTAAGAAATGTTTTAAATAACACTGATTTACCTTAATTAGGTTCCACCACTTGACTTCCTGTAACTAAGCTTCTATTTAACATTGGCTAGCAATAATATAAAATACAATTCCTATACCAGGTATTGGGTTCACAAGACAGACTGGATGTACAATATCGGCAACTAAAGCGAGTTATGTTAATAAACCCAAAACTCTGTATTCAACATGACTTTAACAACA